>VNJU01008513.1:0-185944 GCA_008042675.1 Drosophila seguyi
TTCAAAAAACAGAAAGGGGTTACATCGTCAAATTTAAAAAAAAAATGGCAAAAAATTAGATGTCGAGTTTTGAATGCAGAAAAATTCTCCTTGAAAAACTAAAAAGATAAAAACAAACCAGACTGAAATCGGGGGAGTTTTAGCCAAGTTATGATCGAAAAACCATTAAAAGTCTTGAGTAAAAAATGCTACCCATAATTTTCAAAAAACAGAAAGGGGTTACATCGTCAAAATTTTTAAAAATTGGCAAAAAATTAGATAATTAAGTTTTGAATGCAGAAAAATTCTGCTTGAAAAACGAAGAAGAAAAAACCAAACCGGACTGAAATCGGGGGAGTTTTAGCCAAGTTATGATCAAAAAACCATTAAAAGTCTTGAGTAAAAAATGCTACCCATAATTTTCAAAAAACAGCAAGGAATTTGGAGGAGTTTTAGCCAGGTTGAAGCTATTAAAAGCTAGCACAGAAACTAGGAGAACAATCGTTCTGGGAACCCCTAAAGAAACCTACAACACATCGAAATCCTTTCGAGAAACCTATGACAAACTCCTTTCTTAACTCTAAACCAAAGTAAATGTTATGTCTAAGATACAGATTCAGATTTACAGATTCACTTTCAGTACTCACAATCCGATATTGACTTTTGCGCGTAAAGATCCGCTTCACGCACTGCACATGATGGTGCTTGGTCACCCAGGGCCTCGCGTTCAGCCAGCTCAGCGTGTTCGCCGGCTTGGCATTGGTCGTCTCCGGATAGAGCAGGACCAGCTCCTTCTGCGTGCGCATCGCCAGCCGGTCGATTTCACGCTCAAACTTGCCCACCAAATGGGAACGGTCGCCGAGGCCAACAATCAGAATGACATCCGCCTGCCGCATGCAGCGTTGCGTCCAGGCGCTGAGCGAATTATCGCACTGATAGAGCGTTATAATGTTGCGATCCTCCTGCTGGGCCAGCCACGAGGTCATCCGGTACTCGTTGGCCGCCTCAAAGATGTTGGGGCCCAGCTGCTTGCGCACCACATCCGATGTGAGTCGCAAAACAGGACCTGTAGCGGGATGGAGAAGGATTAATAACTGACAAAGATCGGTTTATTCAGATGCCAGGACTTTACTTTACCGAAAGGGCATCGTCAAGCGACGACAAAACATTTTGTATACACACCTATGGCACAGAGCGAATGGTAGAGCTCGTAGGTAAATGTGGTCATCGGCACCTC
Source organism: Drosophila seguyi (assembly GCA_008042675.1). Classification (NCBI taxonomy): domain Eukaryota; kingdom Metazoa; phylum Arthropoda; class Insecta; order Diptera; family Drosophilidae; genus Drosophila; species Drosophila seguyi. The sequence continues at coordinate 1,217 of VNJU01008513.1, forward strand.
GTCGGTGATGGGCACCAGGGCCACCGTTGAGTACTTGTGCGTGACGGGATTGGCCTCAACGGGCGCGCCCGGCGCCCCGCTGCCCGAGCGCGTCTGCATCGTGCCGAGGAAGCGATGGCTAAGGAAGCTAATCAGCCGAGTAACCACTATGGGGTAGCGCAGCTTAATGGCATTGAACAGGCCCTCGGGCAGCTTGGCCAGCTCCGAGTCGCGCACAGCCATCACCGTCGTGGTGCGTGACGTTTCGGTGATCATTTCAACGATGCCCACAAGGTCACCCTTGCCGTACTCGCCGACGATTTCCTTCTTGCCGCTGGAATGCGTGATCACCGATCGCATGCGTCCGCTTAGCACAATGTAGGTACTATCACTGCTCTCGTCTTGCCGATAAACCGCACGTCCCGACTCCAGAAAGATCCAGTCCAAGGCGTAATCGCATTGCCGCACCAACGGCGACAGGCGACGAACCACGCCATTGCCCAGATCCAACACAATCCGCGGCCGCTGTCGCATGATTCTATTTACACGGAGGGATATGTGATGAGTAAAGTGACAGTTTCGACTCTGCAGGAATACTCACTGATAGATGGCAGCTCGCCGGATAAAGGCAATGCGACTATTGTTCCTCGATCGGATCGTATAGGCACTCGCTTCGCCTGTGAGCATGGCCAGGCCGCCCACAATCTCGCCGGGATGCACGAAATGTATAAGCATATCGCTCTTATCCGGCTTGGCTCGCGTGGCATCCTGATTGCCCTGATACACCGCCAAGGTGCCCGTCATCACAAACCAAATGCACACATCATCCGCATTGCCTTCGGTGATTAGTGTGACATTTGGCTCCAGTTCACGCACCTCCACAAAGGGTTCTATAATGTGTGCATCCTCCTCGGGCAGCCCCAACTCACGGCGCAGGCTCTCCACGGCCGAGGATTGCACCAGTCGCATATCTATCGAAGGCGGTTGCGGTGGCGGCATAGGTTGCTGTTGCTGCTGGTGCGACTGCTGTTGCTGCTGTTGCGACTGCACCGAGTGACTCCCTTCCAGGTTCGATGAGGGCACCGCCTGTGTAATGGAGCCGCGACGCGTCGACAGATTACCCACAGATTGCTGCTGCTGATGAAACACATCCGAACTGGACACTTCGCCATGCAGATCGCTGAATATCTGGCTTGTTCCGGTCTGTGCCCCTGTTTCGGCATTGGGATGTGGACCGGATAGAGTGTGCTCCTCGCGCGAATGCCGCGTCGCAGAGTGTTGAGCTCGACCAGCGCCTGCTCCTGCTCCCTGCTCCCGGGTAACCGCCGTCGTGGGCGCTGGCACTGGCAATTGGCTGGCGGCCGGCTGCATTGTTGTGGCTGCAGCGGAGGTCACAGTTTGACGCGACGATTGCGATGACTGCGAGTTGATAATGGTCCCAGACATCATGCCAATGCTCTTGTATCGCATATGATTCTGGACGAGCTCGGCGTTGAGGCCTAGATAGTTGCGCAGGGCGGTGAAGAGGACGCGCTGCAGTCGAATCATGATGACCTGGATGACGCGAATCATAACGTCCGGATTGTCCTGGAACACCTCCTCGAAGGCCTGTCGATGGGAGAGAGAGCAGGAGGTATTTATTCAACAGTTTCTTGAAGTTAATTTGATAAATAAAACTAAATTTAAGAAATTAAAGCTTAAAGAAAGAGGTTTGACTGCTGTAACATGGATCCTTAAGGTTTTACTTGAAGATACAGCAGGTAAAAGGGGTAAATAGGTATCTTAATCTCTTGCTTTATATTTATAGAATATTTTAATTGAAATTCCTTGTCTTTTGGGTATCTCTAACCCAACCCAACGATAAGATATGCCAATAAGCAGGTGCTAAACAACAAATAACAAAGCTGAAAACCCACCTGCATGGGCAATCGTATGACCACCGACTTCTCAATGGCCTTGGCGGTGACCGTCTTGTAGTAGCTGGGATTCCCCGACAGCACATCGATGAAGCTAAGCAGCGATGTCACGGACTCGCCCTTGCGCACCGTCTTCAGGGACAGAGTGCTGCCATCGGCATTCGAGATGTACACATTGATCATGCCCGACTGGACGATATAGACACTGTCATCGGGATCCGTGATCTTGAACAGATAATCGCCGGCCATCAGCTGCAGCAGCTGGGTGTGCTTGCACAGCCGCAAAAAGACGGGTTTCTCGAAATGCCCGAAAATCCGGATACTCTGCAGCATGTAGAGGGCATCGGGCGGCACTCGGTCGCTGCCCTCGATTGTCTCCTCCAGATACTCGGCCGGCGGCTCCACCGTTCGCATCTCCAGCGGCATATTGTCGCGTCGCAGCTGCAGGATGCGACGGGCAAAACGCATCACCGCCCGACGCTTGTAGCCCTTGCCGCTGCTATACATCTGTCCGCTCACGTTCTTCATTTTGCGCAGCATCCGGCGTCCATAGAAGAGCATCTTGTCGCGCTTCCGGAACCGCAGGCCGCGTAAATCCCCCCCGGACGAGGTCACGGCGCTCAGCGAGTGGGCGATCTCGTCGCGCAGCCGCAAACGGGCCAAACGCTTGAAGTAGATGCACCAGGCGAACAGGAGAATGGTTGGAATGAGCACGCCCATGGACAGGTACATCTGTAATAATTGCAAATGAGTTGTTAATATAGGAAATAGAATAATGGATAAGGTGCATCCCAAACTAATCTCAGTCCTCATTGTGTGCAGATATCTTAATAGAGGTAGTTGGTCTTCCAAAAGCTTTTCAAATCGATTCATCTTAGTGACACTCTGGCCAGAGATGGGAGTTTACCAGTGTTATTCTTTTTGGGGCAGGGTTGCATTTTGATGCCCCAAGTGCGATATAATACCAAACCAATCTATATCTTAATTTTAGGCACAGAAAAATCCAGAACTAAGTCTAAAATATATCATGAAAATTGTCTACAAGTCACTTAAAAGTATATATCTTTAAGATATATGTTAAATATATTCCTTATAATTGGAATATTAGCAAGTTAAACAATTTTAACACTTTTTTTTTTGTCTTCCCAAGTAGGTTTTAGGGAATAATCATATAATTACCACGGAAAATTATACCAAGCAAAGCTATATCTTTGGTTTAGGTACAGAAAAAGCGAGAAATATGCCTCAAATATATTTTTTAAAATGTCTAAAAGTCACTTAAAAGAATATACCTTTAAGATATATGCAAAATTTAACCTTTATAATAAGAATATTATTAATTTAAACAAATGTAACCCTTCTTTTTGTCTTCTTAAATGATTTCAAGTAGGTTTTAGGGAATAATCATATAATTATCATGGAAAATTCCACCAAAGCAAGCTATATCTTTGCTTTAGGCACAGAAAAATCCAGAAATATGCCTCAAATATATTTTAAAAAATGTCTACAAGTCACTTAAAAGAATATACCTTTAAGATATATGCAAAATTTAACCTTTATAATTGAAATACAACCAAGTTTTAACCTTTATAATAAGAACATTACCCAGTTAAACAGTTTTAACACTTCTTTTTGTCTTCCCAAATAATTTCAAGTAGGTTTTAGGGAATTATCATATAATTACCAAGAAAAATTCCACCAAGCAAAGCTATAGCTTTGCTTTAGGTACAGAAAAATCCAGAAATATGCCTCAAATATATCTTCAAAAATGCCTACAAGTCTCTTAAATGTATATATTTAAGATATATGTACAATATATCCTTTGAAATTGAATTGTTTGAAATATAACCAATTTAAACACTTTTAACACGTCTTATTATTGTCTCACCAAATGATTTCAAGTAGGCCTTAAGAAATAATCATCTAATTACCATGGAAAATTCCAGCAAATTGTTATTGGAACTGTTGTCCATGAAAATTCGAATGAAAACCGTCTGTGTCTGCTTGACACTTTTCTGGGAAATCACTTGGAGAACATGTTCAAATGGAATACTTGAGTGACACCACAATTTCGCTGAATTATTCATTCAGCCAACACTTGAAAAGTTCCCAAAGAAGGAACTAGCTCAGTGTTTGAGTGTTACTACTATGTATACATATATATTGTAGGAAATGTTCAAATAATTATACTAATTAAACTTTGGCAAATATGTAGACAATAAAACCAAATTAAAGAGTATAAAATATACCTTTATTAGAGGCTTTTATGTTATTCCCTGAGGTTTTTCACACATGTTTTACCTTTCTTTTTGGTCGGTTAAATGCAATATTCAGGCGACACCCGAAGTAAGCTCAGTGAGCCAGACGATCTTGATGAATTATTCAGCGAGAAACACTTGCTATTGTTCCCAAAAAAAAAAAAAAAAAAAAAAAACGCTCTGGATTCCAATAAGTGTGAGGCCCGTATAATCAAGCCCATCAGCTGTGAGGTGTTTGCGGTTTTTTTTCTCTTTGATTTTCATAGCCCCAGGCAGGGTATTATTATTTTATAGTGCGATGTAAGGGGTGGTATGTCTTGAATAAATATTAAGAAATAATAATAATAAAAATATAAAAAAAAACACTACCAAAAGTGGGTGAAATATTAACGTTTCGTTGTTTTCAGCACTAATCTCATGAAATCTATTAACTTAGCATTAAAAAAAATAAAATAAAATAAAAGTTTTAAAAAAAGTTGCTATTTTTCGCACAATAATTTCTTTTTTTTTAACTTAACTAAAGTAATTAAATATTTAAATATTCAGTTTTATATATGTAGCTAAAAAAAATGTATTATTTTGCACAAAATAATATGTTTTTTTTAAACAACTAAAATCCGATGCTTTTCAAAAAAGAGTATTTACATATTCGACTTTATGCTGCTCTTAATGTTTGATATATGCACTTGTTATTGTTATTGTTATTGCATTTATAGGCACTTTGACATTGAAATGACGACGAGGCGGCGTCGTTGCACTTGTTGTTCCTGCTTTTGTTGTTGTTGTCGATCTGCTGCTGCTTTATTCATAGTGTTTGCGGTTCACAATAGTTGTTGTTGTTGTTGTTGTTGCTGTTAGTTTTCTTTTACTTGATTCTGTTGTTGTTGTTGTTGTTTATGTTCTGATATTGTCTGCAATTTCCGCATTGTGCTCGTATTTTGATATAAATACAGTACAGATAAATGCATATTACTATTATTTCTGATTCCCCCACTATAAATTTTTTTGTTTACAGTTTAGTTTTACATTCAGGTTTTCTTTGTTTATCTGAATTCCAATTGGATATCAGATATCAATGTCCTCTAACCAGCAATTGGCTCATTCCCTCTAATTGGAATCAGAAGCCACACACGCATATTCCCCACTTGCCGATCCAATTGGATTTACAAATGAGCTAGCTGATCGGACATGGCAACAGAGAGGTAAAGAGAGAGAGAGGGAGAGAGGAAGAAATTCGCACACTAAATAAAAATATAAAAAAAAAGAGCAGCGCAACGGTCACAAGACGTTGGGCTAAATTGATGCGGCCCCAAGGGGTTAATTGAATTATTGAAAACTGATTTGGGCAGCCATGCCCCCCCACCGTACGTACCCATTCCCTTTCCCAATTGCACGTGCTTCTGATTAGCAATCGTTTAGAGTTATGTGACGTGTAATCAGCTTTCCAGCGGGGTCACACTATCGTTATCAGTATTTAGGGCCGTGTGCTTATCATGTGGCTACTGTAGCCAGTCGCGGTGTGCCTTGTTTTTCACCTTCTTTCAATTCGGTTTATTGTTTTTTTTTTTGTTTTTATGCAAGGCCACAAAACAAACAAATTCCGATTTGAAGAAAGAAATCAAATCAAAACACGGAAGTGACGAAAAGAGATGGGGATGCGTGCTAGAGAGAGGGAGAGCACTGAATCTGTTGTTGGGAGAGCAAGAGAGGGATCTTATCAGCTGGCAAAGACGCAAACCGAAAAAGGAACTAATAAAAAGTCCTGCAAAAGTTTACCCCTAGCAAGGATCTCAACCAGAGATATATGAAATTATTATTAACTTTAAACTAACTGCTTTGTTGATTTCAATTTCTTGTGGCTACAAATCATAGATTATCGTATTAGTCGGAACCTTCAACAGGTGTTCCCCTTCTATAAATTAAGATTCCAAGAAATATTATATTTCAAAATCAGTTTAAAGAGTTAAACTTCCAAGGAAATATGTATTTGTTTTATCAATTTTTAATTTGAAAATTTGCTTTATTTTATTTTAGGTTTGCTGGCTCATTTTATTTATTTAGTTTTATTAAGAAAGCTTATCAGTATCAGCACAATATCAATTTGTAATCAATCTTGACATTCAAAACCAGCAGCGGAAAATATATTTATTAGTTTTTTTTTTCTTTTGTTTCTTACGTTTTCCAGAAAACCTAAAGCTTGGACAAGAACCCAGCACAGCTGTTATCCTCCACCACGATCTCTCTCTCTCTCTCTCTCTCTATTTCTTTCATTCTCTCTGACTTCCTACAACAGCTGTAATCGCGCATTATGACCCTTGTTCTCTTCCGCTGTGTCTGTCTTTTTTTCTTAGAGCCGCAGTCCTGCCTATTGTTACACCTCTGCTTCGCTTTTGCACCAACACTCACTTAACTGACTCACTCTAAGTATGAAAAATAAACAAAGAAAGGCTGAAGTTCACTTACCGTTGCACTGATCTGCTGGGAAACATATACGCGCCACGCATCCGAAAAGATCGTGTTGTAGCTGCCAGTGGCGCTGGCGCGCAGCATCTCCAGGACATCCATATTCGTCTCGCTTACTCTGCAGCCACTCTAATAGTTCCTCCAAGTCTCGCCCCTGCACCCTCTTAATCGTTTGTTTTTCCTTTCTGCTCTCCCTCTCTCTCTCGCTGGCTTCCCGTTGCTGTTGTTGTTTTTGTTGTTTCCACGGTTTGTGTCCCGTTTATTTGGTAAATACGGAAGTGCGAAGAGCAGGGCAAAGAAGGCACGTTAAGGGGGGCGGGGGCGGTGGCGGCTGCGTGGGCGTTTTGGCAGAAATCACAGCCCTTTGTTGTTGCTGCTGTGTTTCGTGGCTGACTTGCTCGCCGTCTCTATCTGCCTTGCTCGCTCTCGCTGGTTGGTGACACCCCCGCCCCTCGTTTGTCTTGGGATTTGTGCAATTATTGTAATGCACGCGCCTCCAGCTTTCTCACGCACTTTTCACACACACAAACACTGACCCTTACACACCCGCACACACTCACACACACTCAAGCACAGCACCACCGACCAGAAATTTTGATTTAAATTTTTTCTCTTGTTTTTGTAGTTACGAATCAACGGGTAATTTTGATTTCTGTTCTTTTCCGCACTCTCTCGCTCACACTCTCATTTCGGAGGAGTCTTTCGTTTCCAATAAGAACTTGTGTTATTCTTAAATATTTTTAGTTTTTCTAAAACTTGCCGCAACAGTCTCTGGGGCGGAGGGGAGTGGTGGAGGGGTGGCAGCGGCAACGGTAGCCTCCTTAATTTAGTTACTCTAACTTTGAATTTTGCTATATGTACTACAAACTAATAAAGTCAAATGGGTCTAGAATGTTGTTTGTATTTATTTTAGGGTTGTTGATAATATATCAAAATATCAATATATCGATATTTTTTCTAAAGATGATACAATTATATCGTGGTTTTTGTTTGCCCAAATATCGAAACTGCGATATATTTTAAATGATTTTTTATAATTATTTATAAATCTTATTGTATGTAAAAAATATAAAAACAAGATTCTACTGAAGAGCTGACAACAAGATCTAACGGTTTTAGTTAAATATTTTGCTAATTTCAGATCGAATCTGGCGTAATGTTAACTTGAAATAATGAAGACCACAATAAATAAAACATGCTTATCATTAACTAAAAAACCAATATTTTTAAAGGAATATTTTAATTATTATTATTTTTGTTTTGATAAAAAAAATATATCGATACGATAGTTTTAAAGAGACACGACATCCCTAATTAATTTCCGAGTGTGACCGCTCAGTTTTCCATTCATAATGCCGAAATTCGCCAGAAAACGGGTTTTCTCCGCCACAAAGTATGACCGCATTATTTTGCCGCAAAAAATTCCAAAAAGAGCGGCCACACTTCATAAGATTAAATATTTTTCCGCTGCCGTACTTCACTTTAAACCCCTAATATACTCCTTGCCGAGCGCCAACCAGCAGCAGCTGCATCAGCATCTGCCCGCGAATTAGATAATACAGCCGGTAACAGCGGGGACTCGCCACAGACCCCAGCGGAAGCTGCGCCACTGCCATAGTTCCGGGATTGAAGGGCGGCGCAGCAAGAGCGTGGAGTCGCAATTGGCTCTGGATTCACCAGGAGACGAGTTCGATTAGAACGACGTGAGTAGGCGGCTATTATTTGGCAGAGCTAATAGCGAAAAGTTCCTAACAAATCTCCCTAAATATTTCGAAATTTTATGTCTAAATTTAAGTGCGGACATTTAGAAAAAACCGCGAGGCACACGGCAGGCGAACTCCGCAGATTGCCAGAAGAGACTCTCATCCAACTGCAGCGCCGATGCCCAGGAACCGTTGCCAGCTGAGGACGTTGGACACTGCGAACAAGCGCCGGAGCGCCGGGGAATGGCCGAGCGCGTCATCTACCACGAGCTGGCCGCCGTGCATCATCATCACCATCATCCCCACGCCCACCTCCACCATCAGCAGCAACCGCCGCACTCGCAGCCGCTTTTCCATCATCCCCAGCTACAGCAGCGTCGCTCAAAACCGGGAATGGCGGCCATGCCGGCGATTGCCAGTCCGGGTCAAGTCTACGCCAATGCGAATGGTGCGGCGACCTGGCGAGGAGGGCGCCAACAACAATATTATGCGAATAACATTAACACGGGACCCGCACCTGGTGCCGCTGGCCCCTCTGCCATGAAGCAGCTGCAGGCCAAGCAGTTGGCCAATCCGGACCAGCAGCCGATGGCTGGCGAAGGAACTGCAGTGGCGGCGGCGGCGGCGGACACACTGCCCACCACGCCCAGATCGGCTCAGATAAAGGCACCGCGCAACAAGAGCGAAGGTAAGTGGAGACCCTGAAGGAGAGAGTGTGCCTGAGTGCTAACCCTAAATCTATACGCAGAGGCCATTGCCGATCTTCTCGTGCGCATTCCGGACGTGGGTCAGCTATTCGATGTGCACAGTCGCATTGGGAATGGTACCTTTAGCACCGTGCTCCTGGCCACAATGCGACGGGAGTCGAATCTGCCGGAGAACCTGCGGCGAAAGTTTGCCATCAAGCACCATATACCCACCAGCCATCCGGATCGGATAATGAAGGAGTTGCAGTGCATGACCAAAATGGGGTAGGTTCGATATCCTTTTTCTTGGTCCTTAAACCCTTGGCCCCCAGCCCCACACACACACACAAATGCCGGCACAGGCCGGCCACCCACACATGAACGGGCGGCTTTCGTCCTCGCCTGCGTCAAACGCCGTTAACCGACGTCAGCCGGTCATACGTCATTGCAATTTATTTCAGTTGCCGGCCGCCGCACGAACAAGGCGTTGGAAGCGAGGGAGCAAGGGGAGCCACACATCCATCTGTACACATATACAAACGAACACCGACGTTCGTTTATTGCACTTTCACACGCCATTCACGTGCCCATTTACAGTTACAATGCCGCGCACAGCTCTGTCTTGCTGTCTGTCTGTCTGTCCCGCTCTGGCCCTTGACGGCTGTAATGTTTGTTTACATACGTACATAAGTGGGTACATATGTGTGTGTACGGCACAGACACTCACATATCCTGCAATCCCAGCCAGCCGTCGTCTGTTATCAACGCCGACGGTTGCCAGCAGCTAAAGATTAGATTACGCATAGGCTAAACCGAATCCGAATTCGAATCCGAATCCGAATCTTCGAATCCGTTCAATACCGCCCCAAACCGCTTAGGCTAAGCTGGCTACATAATACGCGCTACAGATGGCAGGAGAGAGAGAGAGTGAGAGAGGGAGAGAGAGTAAAAGATGTGGGCGTTGCGTTTGTATTTGACATAAGCCGGCTGCCCCCAGGGCCACCCACCCATTCGCCCCCCCTCTGGTCCTGCCGCGATTTTGTGTCTGTTCAAGCGATTTGCGCAAATTCCTCAGCCGAATTGCGTCACAACGACAATAATTATGACTCTTAGTTGGTCGCAGTGATGCGCAGCTGGGCTGTAAAGGCTGGCAAAGAGGAGAGCCTGAGCTTAAAAGGGATATTCTATTAGCTACTTAAAAAACAAAATGCTATTTATTAATTTTTTTTAAGTTTTACAACTTGAATTTCATTTAAGAAAATTAAATTTATGTTTGTAAATACCCCGATTAGCTATACAATTTATAAATTGCCAACACTGCCTTGGCGTGTGACGTCGTCAAAGCTATTCTGTCTCTCTCCTACGCCCTCAGTCGGTGTGGGCGAGAGAGAGCGGTCTCTGCACAGGTGTTTGTGTGTGTGGGTGTTGTTGTTTACCTATAGGGCACAAATCAAAGGCTACACAAGCTCTCCTGGCCGTGTGTAGGGCCATGCTGATAACAGTTTAATCCATGCCAAAGAGGATTAACTAAATCGCATTTTCTAAAATTTAAATTGTCTTTAAAAATAGAACAGTGAATAGCACTCTCCCACACATTAATGCTAACAAAAGGAGCAAAAGAGAGAGGGGACCAGAGAGAGTGTAAATATGTGTGTGTGCGTAGGTGTCTTTGTTGTTTGAACACAGGAATCAAAAGTTAACGGTAAACAGGAAGAGAAAAGAGAAGCCTAGAAACGTTAATACCCTTTTATTTTAATTTAATAATTATTTAACCCAACTAATGAGATTATCCTTTCCCTTCCAGGGGCACCGATAACGTCGTCGGCATCCACTGCTGCCTGCGGTGCGACGCCTCCGCCGCCTTCGTGATGCCCTACATGCCGCACGATCGATTCCACGACTTCTACACGCGCATGGACGTGCCCGAGATCCGGCTGTACATGCGTAATCTGCTGGTGGCCCTGCGGCACGTCCACAAGTTCGATGTCATCCATCGCGACGTGAAGCCCAGCAATTTCCTGTACAACCGTCGACGGCGCGAATTCCTTCTGGTCGACTTTGGCCTGGCCCAGCATGTGAATCCGCCGATAATGGGTGCTGCTGCAGGAGCTATTTCCGCCTCCGGCAACAACAACAACAACAACAGCAAGAGGCCAAGGGAACGGGAAACGGAGCCAGTGCAGGCCAGTCTTCAAGCGGACGCCGGATTGGGTGGTGCTGTGAAACGGATGCGGCTACACGAGGAGGCCACCAAGATGCCACTGAAGCCGGTCAACGAGATTGCCCAGAGCGAGACGCAGCAGCCCGATGGATCGAATTCCGGACAGCAGCAGGCCACAATGCAACAGCAGCAACAGCAACAACAGCAGCAGCAGCAGCAGTCACAGCAGCAGGACCAGCCCTCCGCTTCGACGCCGGCCACCGGTAGCAAGTACAATACGAACCGGAGCGCCTCGGGAGTATCGGCAAATAGCTCCAAGTGCTTCTGCTTTGCCAATCCGTCCGTCTGCCTCAACTGTCTGATGAAGAAGGAGGTGCACGCGTCCCGGGCCGGAACACCGGGCTATCGGCCGCCGGAGGTGCTGCTCAAGTATCCGGACCAGACCACCGCTGTGGATGTGTGGGCCGCCGGCGTCATCTTTCTGTCCATCATGTCCTCGGTGTATCCGTTCTTCAAGGCGCCCAACGATTTCATCGCCTTGGCCGAGATCGTTACCATATTCGGCGATCAGGCCATACGGAAGACGGCCTTGGCCCTCGATCGCATGATCACGCTCAGCCAGCGGTCGCGTCCCCTCAATCTGCGCAAGCTGTGCCTGCGCTTCCGCCACCGCACCGTTTTCAGCGATGCCAAGCTGCTCAAGAGCCACGAGTCCGCCGACGGACGGTGCGAGGTGTGCCGCAACTGTGACCAGTACTTCTTCAACTGCCTGTGCGAGGACAGCGAGTACATGACGGAGCCGCTGGACGCCTACGAGTGCTTTCCGGCCAGCGCCTACGATCTGTTGCATCGCCTGCTGGAGGTGAATCCGCACAAGCGCATCACTGCCGCCGAGGCGCTGCAGCATCCGTTCTTTACGGAGGCCGCAGAGCCGACGGAGACGGCGGAACAGCCGCCGGCGAATGGCACGGTGGTGCGAAAGGTGCGACGCCAGCGTCACCACAAGTCGACGGAGCAGCAGCAGCAGCAGGCAGATCTGGAGCTCCAGCAGACCACGATCAACAAATTATTGAACTAGTCCTCATATCCCAGTCTCGTCATTTGTATATAGATAAGGCACACACATATCACCATTGTACATACACACATCACAACACACCGAGCACACATCTCATGCACCGCCACCCAGCGCCCAGAATCCAGTCCAGTGTACCGTGCCCAGCGACCGCTCGGCCGCATCTACTTACCTCAAGCTGCTTAGGGTCCCGCAACACACGAATAGTTTTGTAGGAATGTTTTTTTTTTGCTCTTTTTTTTTGATATATCATGAACAATAGGAAAGAAAAGGAATACCAAAAATAAAATGAAAGAAAGTGAAAGAATAATGGAAGAATGTGGAGTATATATATTGAAGAATTTGTAAGGGAATAGGCGCCCCATCATGTTGTATAGTTCGAATAGTTATAGCTAACCCTAAGTATAACCATCCTTTGTATGTATCAAGCGAAATTGTGAACGGAAATATATATAAAGCAACAAATATATTTATACCGAGGAAAGTCAAGTGAAAGGTGTACTTATTGGGGGTTTCCTAAATCAAGGCCCAGCTTCTACGCTTTTTTCAGATTAACTTTACATTATAAACCAAAGGATAATGCTTCTATATCGTAAGAGAAACATCACATATCAAATACAGAGGCCAAAAAAATATATTTCAACGATTCACAAGCTTGGAAACAGGATTTTAAGTGGAAAGAAAGCTGGTACGCGCTTACCCGAGTAAGTTGTTTATTATTCTAGGTAGGTAGTTGGTTATTCCCCTCTCATTTAGGTCTCCATCTTCTCGGCCGTCTTGCGCTTCGCCTTCGATGTGGAGGGCTTTGCGTCAGCGTCGGGCGTTGAGGGGATTTCCTCCACCTTGATCCGCTTGCCGGCAATTACTTCCTCCTTCGACGGTTGCGTCTCAATTGTACGCTTCTTGGCCTTGACAAAGCTACCGCGGCCGGCGGCCCGTTCGGACTCCTCGATGCTGTATGGCTCCGTTTCCAGCGCCTTGAGACGCCGCTTGTGCACCTTGGTGCGGAAGTGCGCCTGCATGGCGGTGTCATCGATAAAGTACTTGGCACAGTGAACGCAATAGAATTGGGCAAAGCCCGGCTTATCCAGGTCCACGTTCTGGTTGATCAGCTCAGCGCTCCGGGTGCGCATGTCGTCGTCGATCTGGTCGAGGTCGCGACGACGGTTGCGCACGCGCCACCGGCGCTGCAGGTGAGTGTCGCCATAGTGCATCTTCTTGCGCTTCTGTACCATTCCCATCTTGCGGCTGTGTGTGTATAGTTCACCTGTTGCAACGCGATTTTGAAGACTGAAGCAAACGTTTGTTTTGCTGCGACGGTGCACGTGTTTTGGTCCAAGTTGGTCCGATTGGCTGCTGCGAATTGTTCAGAGGCTGCAAACAATGTACAAGTGGTTGGGGTATTAGTCTAGGCTAAAACGTGGCTGAATTTCTGCTTAACCTTACCTTTACAAGGCAATAAACAATGTTTTTAAAAATTTACTACGCACAAACACTCCGCTGCTGGTTGCTAGCGGTGGTAAAGGCTCGATAAATGGCACTTATCGATAGCTTTTACCGATGTTCCGAACCGAGGTGTGCACACACTGGCGCCGCAGCTGTTTGGCGTTTTATTTAGTTGTTAATAAACTAATCAGTTTAAACTAAACAGATGTGAATTCAAGGCGTGAAGTGCCCCAGGGCTATGTAAGGGTGAATAAAATCCATATCAAACTAAAATCAAGCCCGGTTTAGCTGGGCCCGATTTTTGTCGTTTTTTAGTGCTTTTCTTGTACTGTTTAAAATGAGAAAAAAAAACATATGTTCCGTCAATTAATTCATCAACAAATTCGTGGGAACAAGTTGTCTGCGGGCGGACGTGTGCGGATTTTGTTTTGTTTTTTGAATTAACGATCTAGCCGCAGGAAGTAAGCCTGTAAGGATAAAAGCGAATTCAGATTGATGCCAAAGGCGCTTTCTGCTTTAATCGGGCCGCACACAGCTGCACACCCATACACATGTGCGATTGGATAACACAGTGAATCCGTGAAATAAATTCCATTTACTCTCCCAGTTTATGCCCATCGCAGATGAGCTCTTTGCTGCTGCTTTTCAATCTTCCTCTCCCTTTGCATCTCCCTCTCCTCCCACTCAGGCAAAGCTAAGCATATGCTAAGCAATAAAGTGATTTGTTGTGCGTGTGTTTGTGTGTGTGTGTGTGCATGTGCAGGCAATTTAATGCAAAAAGCCCAGCAACAAAGTAATAAACAGAGACTGTGATTGTGTGGACGCGGGCGGGGGGCCGGCGCTGTTGGGAAGGGCGGCGACAGCTGCTGCCGCGTACCGCCTACCGCCTTAGTTTTGCCATTGTACTCCACGTTCTATACTCCTCTCTGCTGCTGGCAATTGTGGTTTATTGGCATTTATTTGTTGATTTTGTTTTAGCTAAACATTCCGTTGAAACCACGATTCGCGCTATATTCGCCTATTCGCCGGCAACATTGCAACAACATCAAAGACAACAGCGGAAGCAGCAACTGCAGTAAGTAACGGAAGGTACAACAAAAAGAATTCGAATTCGAAGTTCGAAAAAAAAAGCTAGAGAACAAGAAGAGCTTAACAGTTCTTATCGATAATCAGCGCTTGCATGCCGATTGCGATTATCAGTGCTGCCGATCGCTTATCAGTCGGTTGACAATTAATACCGTTACACGCACAATTAGTGTGTGTGCCTGTGTGTCTGTGCTGTGTGTGTGCTGATTGATATTCGAATTTAGATCACTCTCACTCTGTGATATAACAGCTCCCCGCCCCTCCACGCACCAAGCAAATACACGCTCTCGCCGTTCTCCGCTGCTCTCCTCTCGCTTATTTTATCTTTATGCTTGGTTTTTGTAGTCCATGCCGTCACGATTTGACATTTCGCAAATGGGGGGTCGGTCTGTGTGTGCGTTCGAGAGATAGAGCCAAGAGCTCTTGCACCTACAGCATTCAAACTGTTAATTTCACGTCCATGCAAATGGGAGATAGTGGGGCAGGCGGAGGGAGCGGGGTGGAGTTGCTAATGCAGGTAATGCCCCCCCATTGAAAGCGAGAGTGTTGGACAGAGAGAGAGGGAGAGGATCAACCGGTTGGGTTTAATACAGGGACGTAGTAGAAAGGGGGATGATAACAGTTTTTTAAATATTAAAATCTTTCAAGGATTAATATTTATAATTCCTATTATTAAACTACATATATAATAAAAACTATATTTTGCAGCTTTATTAAATTAAATTAAACATTTTTTAAATTAAATGTTTGTTAATTTTTAATGATTTTAGATTTGTAAAAATTGGGATATATTTTTTAAGGAATTCCTTTCAATATTTTATTTGTATTTAATTTGAGAAATTACTCTTTCGGATTTTGATTTTACTAGTGCATCGCCCCCCTTTCTACCTGACCTGCCTCCGCCTCTGACCCAATAATGTATTACAAAATCCAAAGCCCGTATTGGCTGCTTCCAGCCAAAAAGTGGCAATTATGTTTCCAATAATGAGATATTTTGAAAGTCTCTGGCTTCCGCGTAGATCTCTTTGTACGTTATGCTCGCCCGATGTTATATTCCCCGCGCCGAGAGTTAATTTTCCTTTCGTTTGGGGCTGGCTGCTAGAAATAACAAAAGAGGCAGCCAGCCAAGCAGTTAGCAGTTAACCAGTTAGCCAGTCGTGCCAGTCCGGTCCAGTTCGATTCGCTCCAAGGTTATATAGCATTCCATTCCGCGCCATATCCGCGGTGAAGAGCATATAAACTGCAGATTTCTAAGCTTTAAGCCAAGGAGCTCTAAAGGGTTCCAGGTGGAGAGGTTTTCTTTATTTTTGGATACGATTCTTTCTAATGCTTTTTGTGGTTTTTTTTGCGGAGATTAATTACAAGCACGGTGACGGTGGCGTATACGTGTTTTTATCGTTTCGCTGAAATCTGCGGCGGGCATATGTGTGTGTGTTTGTGTGCGTTTTTTCCCGTAGCTTTTTTGCATTTTTTTTTAATTTTTATCATCATCTTTGTGGGGGAGAGCAAAAAATATATACTAGATATTTGGATTTTTAATGTATAGCTCATTTAAATTTAATTTAAAAATTATTTTCTCATATTATTTGGTTTTAATTAGGTTTTAAGGAAGGTATAAAGTGTTTGGCATCAGTTAATATATACATAGCTAATTTAAATTTAATTTAAAAGGGTATTTTCTCATATAAAGTGGTTTTAATTAAGTTTTAACTAAGGTTACAAATGTTTGGTTTCGTTTAATATATAAAATCAATCTTTCTGAAACTTTAATTTGTATATTTTTTTAATATTTTCCCATTAAATCGTTCTGAAACTTGACTTTCACATGTATTTTGACCATTTAACAAATTTAAACTCATTAATTAGACTCTAAATACAGAATTTGGGAAGCTACTCCCCTTCCAAAATGATAATATCAGTATGTTGCACTGCCCTAAGCCATGTCCTTGACCCCCCCCCAAACCAGCCACAAAGCTGCACTTCCTGCGTGAGCGTTATCAGTAGAGCTCTGTCTTGCCACAAGAGCCGCTAACATAGTTCCCTGATTACTTTTTTTCTGTTGCTGCTGCTACTGCTGCGGTCTCTCCCCTTATCACTCACTCCTCGCTCCGATATGTACCGCATATACAAACATATAATCTGTTTACGATATAGTGCGGTGAACCACAAACAAAAGCTTAAACAGACACAGGCGGCGGCGAGAGCCTATACCCAGTAAAGTAGTTCTCCGATTCCGTGTCGATTCGTGTGTTTCCACGCGACGCGTTGTTCCCATTGCAGAAGTGGAACGGCAGTCGTCGGAGCAGTCGGTGAATCCGGGCTACAAAGCAAGGTCAGATGTGGGGCGAGATGTGGGGGGGGCGGAGGATGAAGAGAAGGCAGCTTCCGTGGGGGGAGTTATGACTGGAATTTTCATTACGCACATTCCTAGCTTCCACATCGCAATTCGCATCCCCTTTTTGCAGATGTGAAAGGGAATCGAAGTGAACGGAGGGCACGGCACACTCACTTGGCCTTTTGTCTTGACAGATTGACTTTCTAATTGAAATATCGGTTTGAATGGGTTTATAGCCTTATATGTAGGTTGAGGCCACTGACCCAACCCTCCAAAAAATACGAAAACAATTGAGGTAGAAACTGTAGATCGTTGGGTTTGTAATGTGATTACAAAAACTTTAATTTATAACAAGCTGTGAGCTGTGAGCTGTGAGCTGTGTGTTTGGTAAAAAGAGTGTGGCATTAAGATTATTTCATCATTTATTTCGCATCTATTCCCTTGACCGCAGCTGTGGTCAAGCACATGACATGTACACTCCGCCAGTGGCCAAGATTTAATGTGACTTTCACTCCGCTTTACTCCACACAGGCATTAACAGCAGCAGCAGATCCACGGAAACTTCCAAACCTCACAAGTCATGGACCACGCCCACCACAGTGCAGCCGGAGTTGGTGAGTCCCAAGATGCCACATCTGTGTTTATGCCACAATAACTCCAAATAACTTCTCAACAGATCATTCCATGATGCATCACGATCACGCGGGCATGCATCACGATCCCAGTGGAGCTGTGGCAGCAACTCCCGCCCCCTCGGAAGCCGGTTCTCTGTTCGATTTGGTGCCCGACACGGACGTGCATGCGGGTCATGTCCATCACAATCATGGAGGTGGCGGTTCTGGCACGGGAATGGAGCATATGATGCCCATGGCGGTAGGTTGAACTTGTAATCCTCTCAAGATGCTTGTAAGCTGACTCGCTCCTCTTACAGTTCCACTTTGGCTATAATGAAACCATCCTGTTCTCCTGGTGGCACATCGAAACGGTGGCCGGCCTGGTGGGCTCCATGATTGCCATCTTCCTGCTGGCCTTGATGTACGAGGGCCTAAAGTACTATCGCGAGTATCTGTTCTGGAAGACATACAACCTGATGGAGTATCGGCCGGTGACGGGGCCGCAGCGTAATCCGGAGGCGCCACGTCTGCCCTCGCCGGCGGCGGCGGCTCCCTCGCCCGTGCAGTGAGTAGATCTTGAGTCCAGTCCAGCCTATTGCGCCGCCCCTATCGCCTTTCGCTTTGTTCCTGCGTTGCCTGCGTTTATGTATATATCTATTAATCTTGATGTTTTTCTTCTTCTCTCTCCTCTCTCCTGAAAAACTGCCACCGCCTCATCCTGCTCCATCATCTATGCGCTATTAATGTATATATTATATATATCATCTGTACAAAACACGCGCTGCTCTTCCATTTTGTAAATCGATCCATTCACAATAATATCCAAATATCTCATGCTGCTGTGCTGTGCTGTGCTGCGCTACGCTTCGCCTTGTAACTTGTTAACGTTGTTTTATTGTAAAACGATTCACGCTGATTGAAACGAATATCTAATTCCTGTATCTGCATCTACATTCCGCGTATCGCAATCGTGTTGCCATCGATCGATCGTTCCCTTTAGATACGTGGGCGAAGTTGTGCACAAGCAACCGTAAGTATCGCTCTCCGTTTAGACCCTTCCCTGCGCTTACTTTCAATTGATCTTTTAAGTAGTTCAGTTCTTGTACAGTCTCTGTTTACGTCCTCTTTGCGGTTTGGTTTGCTTGTAAATTGATTTCTAACTCGAGATTTTCTTGTTCGCTGATCACACAGACCCTCGATGCTGTCGGTGAACCATTTGCTGCAGACCCTGCTGCATGTCCTGCAGGTGACGCTCTCCTTCCTGCTCATGCTGATCTTTATGACCTACAACGTCTGGCTCTGCCTGATGGTGGTGCTGGGCGCCGCCGTGGGCTACTTTCTGTTCTGCTGGAAGAAATCGGTCATTGTGGATGTCACGGAGCATTGTCACTAGCAGAGGAGGTTAGACAGCAGTCTCAGTCGCAGATGTCTCACGATGGATGATGATGTTGAGGATGAGGAGGAGCAACAGCAGCAGCAGCGACGGACTGGATACTGAGATGGTGCTAAAAAGCTGGAATTCCCGGAGCTCTCCACCCCCTAAAAACACACACACACCTCCTGCTACTTGCTACTCTCTAGGTATTAGTCTGGAAGGATGAAGGACTTGTGGCAAGGAACACCCCATCAATGCAGTGTACAGTTGTGCCTCAAAAGCTAAACAGACATGCTAACACTTGTAGCTTAGTGTTAAGAATCGGTTATCAAAAGCAATTTTCTTCTTTTTTTTGGTACTCAATCTTTGTTCCCTTCTGTTCCGATGATATATCTATTTTTTTATCACAATTATACCAATTATTGTATCCCCCTTATATTATACATTTACGATTATTATTATTATTATTATTATTTGGTAATAAAAACCCATTTTTATACACATCTCCTTTGTCTCGACATGCGCTCTTGTAAGAGAGAGAGATGATTCAGTATACTTTCTGTACGCTGAATATACTTTAAAAATAACAAAATAATCATCCAATTCAGATGGCGGAGCTTTGCATTTAATTAGTTTAGGCTCGAAAAAAAAAGAAGTTAGTTTCCCAACAGCTGTTTGTAACTGAACTTTGCTTAATCTTTAAATTAATTTGCTTTCTCAATCAGTCCCCATCGTTACCCATTATACCCCTGACTGGCTTTCCTAATTGGTGTCTGTTTTGGAACTAATTTTGTAGATTGCTCAATGAGATGACGGGTAGCCTTTTCTTTTTTTCGAAAATGTAACATAATAAAACCCTATTTCGGTCCCATGTAACTAGTAGACCTGGAAAAGAATCGATAATTTCGATATAAAATCGATTAAAAATCATTCTTTTCCAGCTCTAGCTGGATGTTGTAGATATTAATCTTAAATAAACAAAGAAGGCAAATACATACAGTAAAAAAGAAGGCAACAAATTTATAAATATTATTATTAATATTAAATCTATGTATACGTATACATTAATAAATAAACACAAGCGGATTATTGTTATAACACGGACTTTGCTATGGGATGATATCTCTTTAAAGAGAATTTGAAACGATTTACTGGCAGAAAGAAAACTACACGGTTTGAGTTCGTTTTCGGGATTTCCTTCATCTTTATTAGAAAATTATTGCGAGTCTCTCAATATATACATATACACATATATATATTTATATCGATATATATATATATATATAGATATACATGTAGAATGTTGTTACCTTACTCATAAATCATCATCGTAATTCATAATTAAAAACATCTTTACATGACTACAGGCGATCGATCGAATTTCTTGATTTTTTGGGTTAGACTATATATATACTTTACTTTCTGCTTATTTTTTCTTTCTGGCACCCCCCGCAAAGGGGGAGCTCGATTCAATTCAATTGATTAATTTGCGCTAGGTGAATTAATAATAACCGAAAAGGAACTTTGGATTCGGATAAGGGTGGGGTGTGGGTAGGTACATCTCTCTAAACATGTACGGGGGGACATGAAGGTATTGTAGGATAAGGATAATGGGATCAAGGGTTTGTGGGTTTGTGGGCTTGTGGAGTTATAAGATAATTTTATAATTATAGATGAGAGAAATTGAGAAATTCACCTCGTTTTGGTTGTTTCATTCATGCCTAAATACGCTTCTACACGGTTCTTTCTTCTGCCTCCTCTCAATCTCCCTTCTTCTCACTTTCACTCTCTTGTATTGCAATCACTGATCAGTGATCGTTCGTTCGTTCATTCGTTCGTTGATCGATTGATGATTGTTGACTGTTGATAGTTGATAGCTGAGTTTGGACTGCCCCATATCGCCACCGTTGCCGTGTGTCTGTCTTGAAGAAACATTTATGTGGGGAGAGGAGTGGCATAGAAGTTACCTGGGTTGGTTATTCTTCTAAAACAAATCATCTTCAACATCTTATTTCTATTCCTTGGGCTTCCATCATTATCATAATCATCATTATAATCATCATACATCCTCCGGACGCTTCCTGCGGTGCGCTCCTGAAATGTGTGCCAGATTGAAGCGTGTGAGTAAAGGGAGCTGGTCGAGATAGTACTTTCGGTGGCTTAGCCTAAGTCGGGTACACAGATGCACATATATAGACGATCTATATATATATATATATATATACATATATGGTTGTTATATGCTGAGATCCTCTGAGTGTGTTGTGATGGTGTGCCACGAACATCACAGACAGCCAAACGTGGACGTGTTGTGGGGGTTGGGACAAATATCATTCATATATGTTCTTGCTTTTTGGCCTATTTCGTACGAAATTTACCTGTTTGAATGGTTGGGGGTAACATACAAATGGACGGAACTCGAACCTCTTTCACTCTCTGTCTCTCTTTCTGCCTGTGCTATCTCACTGCCTCTGCCTATGTCTTTTGATTATTATTTAAGGCGAATTAACGATCGTTGCAATTACCTCTTGGTGGCTTCGTTGGGTGTCTTGGAATCTTGGCTTGAAGATTTCGCTGGGTGTTAGTAGTAGTTTCTTGTCTCTTAACTATAATAATACGGTGTACGGGTAGTGCTGTAGGGTGGGATGGCAGGCGGATTTCACAGAACACCACACCACAACAATGACAATGTATGTAGAAAAAAAATAAAAAAAATAGGGATGGATGGGAACAAACAGACAGGACACTTGGCGCCCGAGGAAGGACCCTCCTCACTCAAGTGACAATGGGAGTGTAAGGATCCTGCCCAAGTAATTGTTGGATTTCAACCATAGAGAACAGTCTGGTAAAACAAGGTATTATCTCATTAATCGGACACAGAGAGAAGCTCTTTTCTTAGGAATTAGGTTGTACGTAAGCTACTCCCATTATCACTTTGCTCAGCTCTCATCTATGTACTATATCTCTGGATTACGGTAAGCGGAACTAGGATCTCCCAGACACACACACACACATTCACACAGAAGGCAACGGACCCAGCAACCCATTCGCCAAGCCAAGCCAAAGCACATGCAGTTCGAGTCTCTCTAAGTCGCTATATAGTATATACATATATTTACATTCATTGTTTATCGTTTACGGCTTATGTGAAGGAGGCGTGTGTGTGTGTGTGTGTCTTTGAGGTGTTGGGTTCGGAGTGTGCTGGGGATTTGCATGAGATGCGTGGTGAATTGGGTTTGGTTTTGGTTAGTGAAGCGCAAAGAGATAAGGAGTAAGGCTTGGTAAATACCTGGGGTACAGTCACTGTCCCGTCGTCGTCGTTGCCGTCGTTGTCGCTCAAGCGCCCGAAGAGCGCTTCGTCTGAACCCAAATTGAAATATTTATTTGCATTTTGGATGTCTTTTAAGTGATCCTAAAGACAGTTTAGCTTCTACTAGAGATACTTGACTATATATATTTTCAACATCTATATTAAAGATGCTTTCGTTTTGAAATATTTCACTGGTATACTTTTTTTAAAACGTAAAATTCATGTGTTTAACAGAAAGTAAGGAAAAAACTTCTATCAAAATTTGTCAAACAGCTCATCAACAACCAAAGTTTATCTCTAAAATATCTTTGTTCATTTTAAAATCAAACTAACAAATAATTACTGCTCTTTAAGAGTATCTTTCTTCCGTAAAAAGTTAAAAAAAAAAGGATCACGCTCCTGCGTAGCAACGACATGTAGGGGAAGGTCGGAGTCAGTCGGATTGATCGATAGATATAGTTATGGTACGAGTACGAGTATGTCTACGGAGTGTGGAGCACGGCGCACAATGGCGCCGGAGAGTGTTACGTTTACGGAGCTAATCAAGGGTTGGACTCACCTCTGCGCACTCGTTCTAGCCAGCTCTCTGCTATACTGTTTTTCTTTTTTTTCTGACTGTCTTGATATTATTTTGGAAATTGTGTTAATGATTTTTTTGTATTTGTTTTTTTTTTTTTTTTTTGTTTTTTGGGGTACCTCGAGGCTGCCTCTGCGTTGGCAGCTGCTGCTTACGGATTGCGAATTGAAGATTGAGTGTCGGTTGGTTGGTTGGTCTTGTACGTGTATTTAGAAAGGATTCGTGTTTCCAAACATTCTGCTTAAGCTTCTAGGCGTCCGTCTCAGCGGTTGTTGTATTAACTTGACTTTTGTATTATTATTATTCTTTTCCCTTATTTCGTTTCTCTCATTTTTTGTGGGTTTGTTTTTTGGTCTCTTAGTAGCGGCTGCGACTACGGCTGCGGCAATGCCTTTCGCGGCTATCATGCCGGTAGTGGCTGTGACTATGGTTGTGATTATGGTGGCGATTATTACGGTTGCCGCCACCACCGCCTCCACCGCCATTGTTGCCGCCAGCAGAGCCACCGCCACCACTGCGCGAATACGAATGATGCGAGCTGTGATGCGATTTGTGGTGATCTGGAATGAGAGTAGAAACAAGATGAGGGCCGTGTGCAACTATGTGGGGAAGTTAACTTACGGTGTCGCCGATCCGAGGGCTGGCGATTTTGGCCATAGTCGCGACTCCGCTCCCTGTAGTCGTTGCGTGAGTCCCTGGATAATAAAAGAGGCAAGGATTAATAAATATAATACCTTTGAAAGAGTTTAAAAAGCTAACTGAGTTGGCCAGGCTTTAACCTTCAACTGCCTTGGTTTGTTATGCAAATTTAGACAAGCATTCCTTTGGCTCACACTACAGATTACTACAGAGTAAGGCGCATATTGGCAGTACTATCCATTAGTCACATTCAAGGGCAAGTTGCCAAGTTTGCTTGCGTTTAATTACAGAAGCAACCAGAGGGAAAAACAAATTTATTTCGAGACCAAGAAGGTGGTTCCTCAGGTAATTGTGTGGCTTCCCTTATAAGCCCATCTTTATGGTCAACGCACTCCTTATAAAGCTCAAGTAATGGCCGTAACTTACCGCCTGTTATCGTAGGTGTGGAAGCGCTGGACGCGACCCTCTCGCCGACGCCGATCCTCCTGCTCGCGCTCCTTCTGGCGCGCATCGTTGATCTCGGTGACGGCATTGCGCAGCTTGGAATAGCCCAGATGCTGCTTGCCCATCAGATGGTCCTCGATGCGCTGCTGGGCATCGCCGACAATCAGAAAGGCGCCGCATATCTCGCACACCTTCATCTGTTTCTCCGGCAATGTCTCGTGCGACCAGCCAGCGGTCTTTGGCTCCGTCGGCCGCTCTGGCTTATCCTCGCCGCTGGGAGTGGCGAGAGCAGGTGCAGCTCCTTCGCTGGTTTCCTCAGCAACGACGGAACCGGGTATGGAGTCCGAAGTTGATGTGGTTACAGCCACTATGGCCTCATCACTGCCAGCAGCAGCAGCAGCAGCAGCAGCTAAAGGCTGGCCGGCTAACTGGGTTTCCTCCTTGGCGTCGTTGGAGTTTGCGTCGGGACTCCTGGGCAACGACTGTGGCTGTGGCTGCTGCTGCTCGTCCCCTCCCGACAGCTGGAGGCTACTGATGGCCTTGCGACTGGCCTCATACTGCCGCACCAGCTGCTCCCTTTCTTCCTTCAGCTCCTCGCAGAGGGTCATCAGGTCCTGGGCCTGATCGACATCGCCCCGTATGCCCGCCTCCTCGGCCTCCGTCAGCAGCTTGTTAATGCGCCCCGTCAGGTTGGCCAGCTGCTCCTGGTGCCTGCTCAGCGGGGCGGGGACGACGGGCTGGTCGCGCTGCATTAGCTGCAGCCGCTGTTTGCCCTTCTGGATCTTTCGGTCCACGTCGTGCAGCATCACATTGCAAAAGCGCAGGAACTCGTCCTCGTACTGCCGCTTCCGCTGCGAGGGCCTCGCCTCCTCGTACAAGTGCTTGGCCTCCTCGTCGTGGATGCGGGTGCAGGGCCCGAGATCGGCGCGGGTATTAATAAACAGGTCATGCGGGCAGAACTTGACGTTGTAGAACTGGCAGAACTGGCACCGCGTAATGGAAGGATCGAGAGGGATTACATGTAGCATTCGCACGTTGCGGGAGGCAAGTAACTTACCTCGGGGTCCTCCCAGTTGACCTTGGCCCCGGCCTCCGAGGGATGCAGGTTCCGGTTGCGGCCCATCAGCTCATCGAGCATCTGCCTGGCGGCGTCCACCATTTTCCTCGCCTTTTCTCTTCCCTCCTTTCTTCCTTCTCTCTTCTTCGCTGCAGCAGCCGCGCGACGGGGGTATGGGATGCAGTTGTAAGTTTATTTATTCTTTGCGTAGTAGGCTCTGCCGGCAGATTGACGGATCGATGGATCCGATGCTGCGGGGTGGCTGCCAGGTGCCGGTTCACATGTACGGCGCAGCGGCAGCGCTTGATCAGGTATTTACGCGGAGAATTCTTCTGCTGAATCAATAAAATTCGCGATAGAGATGGGACAATTGTACCAAATATATCGATATTAAAATCAAAAAGTATATTTAAAAAATATTGTGTTAGCAACCCAATTATCTGAAGCTCGACTTATTTTATATACATCTCATATTTATATTTCTTCGAGAAGATGATGATTAAAAGATAATAATTACATTTCGATTCGATGCGCATATTCGATAGCTTTAGTCCGTATCCAACTATCAGTTTATTATCACCACTAACCGATGGTATTTTTCCTCACCGTTAAACTTTAAAGAAAATGCCATTGGTATTAATAAATATTTGTTTAAAATTTCATTATGGTTGGGCCAAACTAATTTTGTTCCAGTATATAAATGAAAGCTTTTGCATATAAGCGATATACACTGTACAACTACCTATCGCTATCCGATAAATTTCTGCACTCCGTAGCTATCGATGGCTATGTTCATCACTAAAGCGAGATTTTGGTGATTTTTAAACATTTAAGAAAATGCCATAGAAGCCCGCAGATTGTGAACGCATTTAACGATGGCCAACGCAGTGGTGGTGCTGGACAACGGGGCGCACACGGCCAAGGTGGGTCTGGCCAACCAGGATGAGCCGCAGGTGGTGCCCAACTGCATCATGAAGGCCAAGAGCGAGCGAAGGCGCGCCTTTGTGGGCAACCAAATCGACGAATGCCGCGACACCTCGGCGCTGTACTACATCCTGGCCTTCCAGCGCGGCTATCTGCTTAACTGGGACACGCAGAAGACCGTGTGGGACTACATCTTCAGCAAGGATGGCATCGGTTGCACCCTCGATGGACGCAACATCGTGATTACTGAGCCCCAGATGAACTTCCAGAGCGTGCAGGAGGCGATGCTGGAAATGCTCTTCGAAGAATATCGCGTGGGAGGCATGTACAAGACGACGGCTGCCGACCTGGCCGCCTTCAACTATGTGGCGGACAGCGAGGAGCGCACCACAATGCAATCGCTCAACTGCATCATCATCGACGTCGGCTATAGCTTCACCCACGTCGTACCCTTCGTCCTAGGACGCCGTGTGCTCGAGGGCATCCGGCGCATCGATATGGGTGGCAAGGCGCTGACCAATCATCTCAAAGAGCTCATATCCTACCGTCAGCTGAACGTGATGGACGAGAGCCACGTGGTCAATCAGATCAAGGAGGACGTCTGCTTCGTGGCCGAGGACTTCAAGGAGGCGATGCGCGTACACGTTAGCGAGGAGAAGCGCCGCGAGGTGGCGCTTGACTACGTCCTTCCCGACTTTACCACAGTGAAGCGCGGCTATGTCCGGATACCGGGTCAGCCGCGCGAGGACGAGGACCAGCAGCAGTCGGTGCCGCTGTGCAACGAACGCTTCACCGTGCCCGAGCTGCTCTTCAATCCCTCCGACATTGGTGTGCAACAGGTGGGCATACCCGAGGCGGTGGCCGATTGCCTCAAAGCCTGCCCCTGGGAGGCGCATCGCGAACTCCTGCTCAACATACTGATTGTGGGCGGTAGCGCCCAGTTTCCTGGCTTCCTGCCGCGCCTCAAACGCGATCTGCGCGCTCTAGTGCCCTGCGATCTGGAGGTCTCGCTCATCTGTCCCGAGGATCCGGTGCGCTATGCCTGGTACGGCGGCAAGGAGGTGGCCACCAGTCCCAACTTTGACGAGTTCGTGTACACGCGCGAGGACTACGAGGAGTATGGGGTGCATGGCCTGAGCCAGCGGTAGTCCTAAGAGTAGCACTTAAAATTATATTAATTGTAAACACATTAAAAAAGTAGCCAGAAAAACAACAAAAACGCGAGATCATTTCTAGAACATTCCTTGTCTATATATTGAACTAGGGCTAAGAGGACAACTGCCACGGGTCACTTACCTAGCGCTAAGCATTGTACAACTAAAATTTAACTAAAGAACACAACTTAACAATTAGCATTCGTTTCGAATTAGAATTTACAAGGGGGGTTAGAGGTTGCGGTGTTTTGTTTTTTTTTGGCCAACAGAAATGAGATACTGTGAGTCTGCCGCGTGCTGCTCCTACTGCTGCTCCATTGACATTATTAATTTAAGTCTGCGAGGCGGGTGTGTGCCGGCGGATCTCCTCTGGATCTCCATCTCCGGCTTACATGCTGAACGATTCGCCACAACCGCAGGTGCCCTTGATGTTCGGATTGTTAAACACAAACTCGCTGGACAGCTTCGATTCCACAAAGTCCATCTCAGTGCCTGCCAACCAACGATATGGGTTAGGAATTGTTCAATTTAAATGTCTTAACCACCTACCCAGCAGCGAGAGTTGCGCCTTCTTGTCGATAAACACCTTGACGCCATCCTGGATCACCTCCTCGTCCAGCTTATCTGCTGGCAGATGTGAATGCAGAACAGGTAGGTTAATAAGTTAATCTCATATTTGGTAGATCTCTGCGACTCACCTTTCTGGCTGGCATAGTCCAGCGTGTAAGAGAGGCCGTTGCAGCCACGCTGTCGCACACCCACCTTTAGACCGACCTGGAAGGAAAGGACAGCCAATTGGGATTGGTTAAGTCTAGGTTTTGGACTTAAAATGCATATAAATTATAATCCATATCGAAAAAACCTTGAACTTGAGGGTATCTCATTGTTAACACGGTTCAACTACATAAAAGTCTCGTCTAATATATCATAAAAAGCAAAGCTAGAGCTTAGCGCCTAAATACAGATATTATAGCTCTTGGGTGCGGGATTAAAAATGTATATATAGATATATATAAACGTTTTTTGGGGGTCAGGGTTATCAAAGAACTGTGTAGATATAAATACAATCTTAAAAGCAGAGTATCCCTCAAGGGGAATATTGTAAACAATTCTAGGACTATATAGAGCTCAAATCTTTCAGTTTCTAGAGCATATCCCTAAAACCTGGACGATGCAGCAAGGACAGCTTTATACCACCAACCATAGGTTAACCAGTATATTTCCCTTGGGGCTTCCTTGACCTGCGTCTTCACTCACCATATCTGGCTTATCCTGCAGCAATGTCTTGATCCGCTGCACTGCCGCTGGTGTCTGGAAAACGGAACAACAAAACGTAAACAACTGAGGGAAGTGAGGACTGAGGCGAGGCGACGGGCGACTGTTACTTCATCAGTCGGCCCGCGTCGATTTCACCATGCAGCGCAGGACTGCAGCGCTTACCAGGGTCAGGGCGGCCCGCGTCGGGATCAGTTTGCGTCCCTTGACTGCGCGCACGGTCGCTGTTGCCACCACACGTGTCGCCATCTCGCTCCAAGTGCTTTATGTAATTTGTTTTCCTCGATTTTGCGATTCGAAATTATGAGTTCTACTAGCTGGTAGTGCTGACACCGACTGCCGATAGATGTCACGTGAATTGCACCGATATTGTGGTTATTATCGATAGGCGCCTGATTAGCGTGAGTACAAAGAAATTTAGAAAAATCTGATTGGAAAGCAAACGAATAATTTATGGACAGAAAATTTTGTACAATTTTTGTGCTTTTTATTTACAAATGACAGTCACTGACAGTCATCGCATATATGAATTTCTAAGCTCATGTGGCCTTCAAGTATCGATAATAAAGTCACGACTTGCATCGAGGTTGGTTGGTAACGAGTCAAAATGCCATACCTAATAACATTTGTATTTCACACGGTTCGATCGAATTTAATCATAAACATTATAATTATAGTTTTCACACAAATGAGTGTCCTGAGACGAATGTACAAAATCAGCGCCGGCCTGGGAAGACGTTCCTTGTGTGCCACGGCGAGAGAAGTGCAAAGTGCAGCGTTGCAGCACCGGGAAACTAGATTGGAAACGCAACTACTGACTGCAGCAGCCAACAACAAAACAAAATCAGCTGTTTTTGGAAGAAGCAACAACAATAACAACAACTACACGTGCATCTGCAGGAGTTTTCACAGTAGTAATTCGGTTGTAAGTTTAAGTAAGGTAAAATAAATGTTCTTATTAATGTAATCCACAAAACTTAGTAATATCCATAACTCTACTCCACACAGCACGATGCGGACAAGACGGTGGCCACCAACAGCATTCCCCTGGCGGAGCTGCAGACGAAAATGCAGCTGATCTACACGTGCAAGGTGTGCCAGACGCGAAACATGAAGACCATTTCAAAGGTGGCCTACAACCGCGGCGTCGTCATAGTCACCTGCGAGGGCTGCTCCAATCACCACCTCATCGCCGACAATCTCAACTGGTTCACGGATCTCGAGGGCAAGCGCAACATCGAGGAGATTCTGGCGGAGAAGGGCGAAAAGGTGATCCGGCTGGTCGACGGCAACTGCGAGTTTCTGCCCAAAACCGATTAAAGAGATCCCGCGCGCCGGGCTGCCGTTTTTTTAACTGTACACATAGGCGACTTTATTGAGCAGCTGCAGCAGCTGAGCCCCGGCAGCGGTCGGCAGGAGCGGGCGCAGCTGGTGACGAAACTGCTGACGGCAGGGGGAGCCGGGGGCCAGCATCAGATGGGTGACATAGGTGGCCTCGTTGACTGGCAGTTTGATTGTCTGAAGGGCCGGCGCCTCGGGTGTTAGCTGCATCTCCTCCAGATCCAAATAGGGCAGCTGTCGGCTCCAATAGCCGATGAGGTAGGCGATCAGGCTGCCGGCCAAACGGCCATGCTCCAGGCTGGCCCAAAATCTTATCTCGTTGGCGGGCAGGGCTACGAATGTGAAGATGTTGTGCACGAAGCTGGCACAGGCGGCAGAGGTGCCTTCCGTCAGCGTATCGCAGATCATGTGGCGCAACAGGCGACAGTCGAGGTGTATGCCACTCTCCCGGGGCTCCCGAAAGAGGTGCAGCCACACCTGGAAGCCCATCAGCTGGAGGGAGCGCTGCAGCGCCGTCTCCATGTCCTGGACGCTGGACAACCGGCCGATTCGCTTCACGAGGCGGCGCATCTGCTGCAGATCAACACTGACCAGATCCTCGTCGGTCAGTGCCTCCGAATGGCGCATCTGTGTCCAGTCCAGGTCCCGAATCACACTCCACGCCGGCTGAATCTCCGCCAGGGTCTTGTGCATCAGATGCAGCAGCGGCGCATACTCTTCGCCGCGCCGCGTGTTCAATACGCCGGCGCACAGCTCCCGGATGCACTCGCGCCGCGTGTTGGTAAGGAAACCATGCGAGTCGCAGCGTTCCGCCAGCGCCTCCCCGAAGCGATCGTGGCACTCGAACAGATAAACGTTGGCCTTCAGCATGGACTCGACCAGGGACTGGCTAAGCCGCAGGCGCCGGTGCTGCGACTGCATTTCCTCCTGCAATGCGCGCAGCCAGGCGAGCAGCTTGAGGCAGTGCGGCACCACATCCTCCAGTCCAGTGCCGCTGGTCAGGACCAGTTCCTTGCGTATATACGAATCCATTAAGTCCGCGCCGCCGCTGCCGCCGCGCTTTGATCGTTTTAGTGTGACCGTCGCCGGCCGGGACCAAAAAACCGTATACATTGGAAATTACCACAAATGGGGAAGATCCTTTGGGTGAATTATTTAAAAATTCTGAAAAGGACTCTGAAAGATTGATTTTTTAACTGTATACAAATGTTTATACCTATATATATGGAGTATTTGGAAAATATTTTGAAATAAACTGAATTTGTTGGGGAAAATTCACCTTATTATTTTAGATTTAAAAATAATCGTTAAAAAACCATTTTAAAACATCCGTAGAATTTTATGGATTATATGAACGAGAAATTTGGTTAACTTAGTCCGAAAAATTGAATATATTTTAAATATTTTACTACAAAGCTTAAATTGATCAATTAATAAAAATGGCACAAATAAAATTGAAGGAAATTCTCGAAAAAACAATATAATTGAGAAATTTCGCAAAAACTTGGAAATATAATTTAAATATTTCACAGAAAAGCTTAAATTGATCAATTAATTAAAAGTGCACATTTTAAATTCAAGGAAATTCTCGGAAAAATGATGAAAATGTGAAATTTGGCAAAAACTTTGCCCGAAAAACTGAATATATTTTTAATTTTTCACTAAAAAGCTTAAATTGATCAATTAGCGAAAATTGCACCCTTAAAATTCAAGGAAATTCTGTAAAAAACAATGTACATTCCCCAAAACCACATCCTAAATGATATTTAATTTCAATTGAAGCGAAATAAAGACTCTTTCCACAAGTCCCTGAATTCAATATTCCCAAAGAATGCATTCCCGCGAAAAATTGATTCTCCGCAAAATATATTATGATAAATGAGCGCTTACTCTCTTATTTTATTCCATTCTCCTTAAGTTACATCCGCGACTCATTGTTTCAAAAGAAGGTAAATATAAAATGCATAACATAGGGACTTATTTCTCTTACATCAAAATACTTTAATCCGTTTAATTATTTCCGCCTGCCGTCCATCCAGCCGTCCGACCCTTCTTCGGTGTAGTTCACTTAAGTAAATACGAAACCAAAGCGCATAACCTGTGGTGTGGTGTGGTGTGTTGTGTTCTTCTTCTCGTTTATGTGCATTTGCTCCTCTGGTTTATATATATGTATTCTACGCGTAACTGAATCATCGTGTTTGCTATACTTGACTCGTGTTTGTTTACAATAAATCGGGATATTTTGCAAATTAAGTGTGTGAATGTAGATAGCTCGACATACAAAAAAAGGATAGTTAATGTTTTTTGGAAAACGAGTTGCGCCGATTTTTTGAAATCGTTTTCGCATTGGTTTTCTGTTTTTTTTGGATTTCGTTTTCTTGGTTTTCGTTTTGCTTTTTTTGCCTTTGCTTTTTGTTTTTTGCTTTTTGCTTCTTTCTTTTTTTGCCTTTTGCTTTTTGTTTTTTGCCTTTTGCTTTTCGTTTCTCTCTTTTTTTTGCATGCTTTCTTCGACTTGTATCGTTTTTCTTTTGAAAATTTAAGAAAATATATATTGTATATATATAGAGGCGCGAAAATTAATAATTAATTCAACATTTTTTATATATACTATATAACTATATGTACCGTTAGTACTTTTATGTGTGTGTGTGTGTTTATGCAGTTTCTGTTTCTGACTTCTGCTTCTCTCATTTTATCTATCGTGGCTGTTCTGTGCTCGCTTCTCCTTCGTCTCTTTCGTCTCTTTCGTATCTTCTTCTCCCCGAATCGTAGCGTTTCTCGCCTTTAGGAATTACGTGTGTGTGTGTGTTTAGGGGGGATCGCCACTCCCTTAGCTTAGGCAAAGCCAAAGCCCTCGGAGCACTCGTGTATGGCCTTGAGCAGGCAGCTGCGCAGCTTGTCATATGACTTGTACATGGGCAGATCCAATTGATTGAAGCTGTTTAGAGAAGAAAGAATGATTTAATGGGGTTTAAGTGAACGTTCCTCTTAAGGCAGAACTCCTACCAGGTGTGGGCACAGGGCAAACGATCCGTGGATCTATCGTCCCTATGTATTTGGAACTTTTGTATGCCATTCATGCCCTCCAATGAGCCAAAGCCCTGCAATGGCACCTTCGAGGTGCCCGTCACAAATTGCAAGAACTTGGCCCGGTCCGCCTGATCGAAGCTGCGCAAGGCGCGCCAGAACCATTGTATCTGTGAAATAGGGGAGAAAGTATAAGTATATATAGCACGATTTAGAGAGAGAGATAAAGATAAAGCGTGTGCCAACCTGTGCCGACTTGGATGTGTACTTGTGGTACTCGGTGTTGGCCTTTAGATCTTCAATGTCAATATCCGGCAGGCCGGATATGAGAAGTTCCAGTTCCTGTTCGTTGAAAATCGATATTAAATGCTTTGGAATAATGTCGTAGAAGCCCTCGAGGAATGCGTCCAACCTAAAGGAGGAATAAGGCAGTTAGAATCTAGTTTTTTTTAATGATTTTCTAACCAATACTCACTGCTGTCTTATGGATCCGCTCATCTTGAGCTGGCACACCAACTGCACATACTCAAACTTGTTCTCCTCGGTAACCGCTATATCGCGGCCATTGGGCTTGAGATCACGTATCTGGGTGACGCCAAACTCTTGCACCTCCGTGGAAAAGGTCAACTCATAGCCCAGCGTTGAGATGTCATTCTTCATTAGATAATCGAGACCTTTGTAGAACTCATAGTCCTGTGATTCCATATCCGTGTGCTTGACCTGCTTGCCCAGAATGTGCTTGTAGAAGGAGCGTGTGAAGTAGCATTCAAGCAGCTTGTTGTCGTGCACAGCCTTGGCTGTAAGAAGGGAATTTTATATAATAAGAAAGGGTAGCAAGGAATATGAATTTATCATCTTACCAATTACACGACCCACAAACTTAAAGTAGCTCAAATGATTGGGATTCGCATGACTCGAGGGATTGATCATGTAGGTGACACGATCCCCGGGCGACACGCAGAACAAGGCATACATCGGATTGAATATTTCGCGGGATATAATCACATACCATTCGCGCAGCAAACCGCCAGCATCCTGGCCTTCCTCATCTGTTTTTCGGGGAGAGAGAGAAGCATAGAATGATTAAAAACTGCTTGCTGCTTGCAGAAAACCCATCAAAACTCACCCTCAAACACAATGTAGAAACGATTCTTCCACTCCTCTGGCCCCAAACGGTACAGCACACGGAAGGAATCCTCGAAAACGGTGACGCGTCGCACGCTTACTGTATGCTCTTCGCGTCGTATGCCCTCGTCCAGGCGCTCCAGCTCCGTTTGGAAGTACTTGCGCTTTACATCAAAGTCCAGGATGCGCGTATGATCCACCAGCACGGCAAAGGGCCCGTCGGAGAGGTGGGTGGGCGACTGGCGTAGGATCTGATTGAGCACCGTGCGATGTTTCTCGGCAAACTGCAGGAACTTTTGACGATCCTGTCGCAGGAGTGCCTCGTGGGCGCTTAGAGCGTTGGTGTTGCTGGAGGTGGTGGTGCCGCTGGTTCCTGCCGTCGTCTGATTGGGCGTATTGGTCGAGGCATCCTGCATTCGTGGCTCATCTGGCGGGGAGAAGCAATGTTTGTAGTTTAAAAATTAGTTAAAAAAATTAGTAAAAAGCACTCAAAAAACCATCAAAAAACCCTCAAAAAAACCCTCAAAAAACCCTCAAAAAAGTCTCAAAAAAACCCTCAAAAAACCCTCAAAAACCCTCAAAAAACCCCCAAAAAACACTCAAAAAACCCTAAAAAAAACCCTCAAAAAAACCCCAAAAAACCCTCAAAAAAACCTCAAAAAACCCTAAAAAAACACCCAAAAAAACCCTTAAAAAAACCCTCAAAAAAACCTCAAAAAACCCCTCAAAAAACCCTAAAAAAAACCTTAAAAAACCCTCAAAAATGTCTCAAAAAAACCCTCAAAAAACCCTCATAAAAACCCTCAAAAAACCCTCAAAAAACACTCAAAAAAACCCTCAAAAAAACCCTCAAAAAAAAACCCCAAAAAACCCTCAAAAAACCCCAAAAAACCCTAAAAAAAACCCTCAAAAAACCCTGAATAAACCCTAAAAAAACCTTAAAAAAACCCTCAAAAATGTCTCAAAAAACCCCCCAAAAAACCCTCAAAAAACTTTCAAAAAAACCCTCAAAAAACCCCTCCAAACTCACCCTCCGAACTGGTATTGGCGCTGCTCGTCGTCTCATCCATGGGCGGCGGACTGTTTTGCTGTCGCTGCCTCTGTGCAGCCGCCGCTGATGCCGCTGCCGCTGCTGCCATCTCCGCCGCCAAAGCTCTACCATTCGGCCCGGCCAACGAACGCAAGCCCAGAACTATGGAACTACCAATTCTCGGCTTCTTCACCGCATTCCTATACGAGGCATGAATGAGGAAGAAGGCTTCGACGGTGGGCTGCAGCACCAGGACAGCGAACTCATCCTTGGACTCTTCCAGCGCCACCAGGCACTCGCTGAGCGTGTGCCACAGCACGTCCAGGCACAGGATTTGGCTCAGCGTTGGCTTGTTGTTGTTGCTTCCGCTAGTGACAGCCTTGCCGCCGCCGCTTGTTGCGTTTGCTGCACTGTTAGCACGCGCTCTTTGCTCCGCCTCCAAAGCCTCATCCACATCCAAATACTCTTCATCTTCGTCGGCGTCTTCCTCGTTGTCTTGCAGGTTGACCTGTTGCACTGGCGGAAGCTGCTGCTGTTGCTGCTGTTGCTGCTGTGGCTGCTCTTGCTGCTGTGACAGCTGCTGCTGCTGCTGTGACTGCTGCTGTTGCTGCTGCACTGGCGGCTGTTGCTGCTGATTGGTTTCCATGCTAAAGCTAGACAGTGGCGGCGGCGAGGGACCCGTGCTCACCGATTCCGTGGCCCACAAGCTGCTGCTCCCACCTGTCGCCGGCTGATCTCCCAGAATGTCTATAAAGTCATCGTCATCGGGATTCCTTCTGCCGCCCGTTCCCACCGTTGGCACTATATCCGGCGGCGATTCGTACATGTCGCGCACCTGCATAAAGATCTTTAGAGTGCGCAAAAAGTACGGCTGGGCGGATGAGTTGGACATGAGCTTCTTCATTGACGGCAGCTGCAGCTCGCACGTGGGCTTGGCATTCTTTGGGGCCGAAATGATGACATGTTCGGCGGTAAAGCGATCCTGCATGATGCCCTCATTGACGGCCAAATTGGGCAGGAGACTGGCACCGCTCGAGGAAGAACCTGAAGGAGGTGGAGCTGCAGCTCCAGCAGCTGTCGAAGCGGAGCTAGAAGCCTGCTGCGAGCTACTCGGCTTTGCATGATGACTATTGTAGGCACGAATCTCATTGAGCAGCGTCTGTATGGCCTGACGCACCTCCTCGGCCAGGCCCAGTATGGCCGCCGTCAAGTACTGTATGAATATGGCATTCGAGGCCTGCGAGCATTGCGTGAGGTTGACAATCAACTTGGCCACATTGTCCAGTCCCTCAGTGGTGCCGCACTGATGGGTCAGCACCTCAATGACCAGCTGCAACTGGGAGAAGTTCTTGGCATAGATTTTGCGCCGGGGTTTTGAAGGCTGCACGGGCAGGGCCACGCTTAAGGTAGGTAGTTGCTGTTGCTGCTGTGGCTGCTGCTGCTGTCCCTGCTGCTGTGTAGGTGGCTTTACCCCATCATTACCATCTCCAGAGGCTGGATTTCCAGCTGCTGGTGTGGCCTGCTCGGTGCTATTGGTGGCCAGACCATCACCAATCTCGCTGGCATTGCCTGCTGTCGTCGTTGTTGATGTCTCACTTGTTGCTGCCGCTGCTCCTGCTCCTGCTGCTCCTCCTGCTCCCTGTCCCGTGGCCTGTCCTATAGGTATCAGCGGCGGCATCTGTTCGGGCAGCCACTCCTCCTCCTTGGGCAGCTCTGTGCTCAGCGAGGCCAGCAGCTTGACCAGCATATCCGTGAGATGCGGCGACCGGCAGATCACCTTGTAGGGCAGCATTTCGAGCAGCTGTCCAAAAGGCGAATCGCTAAAGGACAGAAAGTCCGCGGTGTTGGCCTGCCACTCCCACGGCGGCTGCGAGGTGAGCGGAAACTGCGAGACATGCGACATACGCACCTGCGTCTGCCTGTCAATGTTGAGGACCACATCCCAAAAGTTCTTGGCGTTGGTCTGATAGGCCACCGATTGCTGGTTGCTGCCGCTGGATAACACCTTGGCACTGGCCGCTGCCTTGGCTGCGGCTGCCTTTGAGGTGGATGGTGCCTCGTCTAGCGGCGTGGCGGGTTTCGCTGGCGGCTGATCGTCGAGAATGCCGCGCAAACGATTGGCCACTTGATAGCGACAGAAGCGTGAACGAAAGTCGAGAGTTCCGCCCGGTGGCACGGCATCATCCAGGCGAGGGGCTCCAGGCCAGGGCATGCCTGTAGCAGCTCCTCCTCCAGCTCCTGCTACTCCACCAGCTCCAGCTGCAGCTCCTGTTCCTCCTCCAGCTCCTCCTCCTACCGCATTGGGCGGCAAACCCAACACAGCACTCAAAATCCGCCTCGTTTTCACCTCACGATTGTAGGGCACAAAGCTGGCCGGATAATGCTTGGCCAACACAAACAGCAAATCCAAACAATTCCTTACAATCATCTGTGCCGCCTGGGGATTGATGCTAATGCTCCGGGCACTGCCCTCGTACATTCGATTAATCAGAAAGATGTTACTCTTGTAGCCAAAGGCCGCGTCCACGCGCAACTTCAACCACTCGGGCTTGCTGCCCGCCTGGCCACCGGCGGCACCAAAATTGGCATTATCCTCGTTGGTCTTCTGAACAATGCTAATCAAGGCATTAATGATCCAGTCACGGGTGGGCTCATGATGACACAGATTGCGTATGACGCGATGCAACCGCATGCTGTACACCTTTTGATCCTCCACAAACAGGAAAAGCAGCAGCGTGGCCAGCGAATCGGGATCAAGCAAGATATTCTCATCTTCCATCATAAGCAAAGCCAAAGGCTTGCCCATGGGCGCCAGCTGATGCGGATGCGGATGATGATGCACAATGGTGGTGTGCTGATGATGCTGCGGCTGGGCATTGCCGCTGGCATCATACCAAATGGAGCTGTGCCAGCGGGCCTCCTCCAGGCTTTGTAAAGTGGTTTGAAAGCGGGCTGTAAAGGGATATATTTGAGATATAAAAACCATTCTTTAGATCAGCTTTAGAGGTACAAAACTCACTCAAAGCATTGCTGGGCGGATGGGCGTCCATGCGGGCGCCATTGCGCGACTCCCAGTCGCGACGCAGGAACTGTGCCTCGGCAGCCAGCTCGGGCGGCAAGCTGGCTATTTGCGACTCCTCCATGTCGGTGAGGATCTAGGGAAAGATAAGAGTTTAATCAAGAAATTCTATAAATTATAAACAAAATTCTTACAGCTTGTCGCAAATTCTCTGGCAAATTCTGGAAAAAGGCAGCCGTATCCACGGGATCTTCGGGATTGGCGCTTTGCGCCGCCTGACGCTGCTGCTCAATGCGCTGCTGCATCAACACCTCCGACTGTATGTTGAGGGGCAAAGCGGCCAGAAATTCGGGATTGACCTCGACCAGCGAGTCATGAGCTATCTGGATGGCATTCTGTTGCGCCCGCTGGCGTATACGCTGCATGCGCAGATGCTCCTGGATCACCTCCTCGCGCATCTCGCTGGGCAAAGCGGCCAGGAAAGAGGGATCAACGCCCTCGGGCACTTCCAGATCACCAAGAGCGGCGCGCACTTCGGGACTCATGTCGGTTATGGTGGCGGTGGCACCCGTACTAGCGCCTCCTCCTCCTCCTCCGGATGATGCTGCTGCTCCTCCCGTTCTTGTTGCTGTGGCACTTGCTCCCCCCTCTGTATCCGTGCCCTCGGCCGACTCTGTACTGGACGCTGCTCCACCACCACCGCCACCACCACCCGTCGTCGTCGTCGTCTCTCCACCCGATGTGGCCGGCTCTGCCTCGGGTGCCGAGGCTGCGGGACTACTCTCAGCTCCCTGATCCGTCTGACTCGATGATTCGGTGGCCATTTCCCGGGGATTGAGGGAGAACCAAGCTTCGCGTAGATTACCGCTGGCTGGAGCCGCATCCGAACCACTTCGTGGCATCCAGCGATCCAGAGCTTCCAGCGCATAGTCACCATCTTCGTCCTCCTCCTCATCCTCCTCCTCCTCCTCGTCGTCCTCCTCCTCATCGTCCTCGCCAAAGGCATTCCCCGATGAGGTATAAGCAGACAGCGGCGGCTGCGGCGGTGGCGGTATCCTCGGCTCAAGCTGCACCACCACCTCATCCTCGGCATGCGACTCGTGCAGCGGCATACCCAATATGCCCGGCATTACGTCCACCTCCAGGGACGAGGACGCGGGCAGGCCAAAGTTGTTGCGATTCTCTCCGGTTGCCTGACCGCCGCCCAGCTGCTGTTCCAGCGCTGCAATGGCCTGCGGCGTGGACAGAAGCGTGAGTCCTGGCGAAGCATTCGCTGTGGCATTATTGCGTGGCATGGCATTGTTGTGCAGGCCGCCGCTGTGAGCCTGCACCAGGCGATGCAGACGGGCGGGCAGATCACGATTGGAACGGGAGTCCGAGTTTCGTGACGATGGATACAGGCTGTGGTTCACGGGGCGACTGCGAGAGGTGGTCGTCTGTCGATCGGCCAGCTTGGACAGGAGTTAGTATATATATTTTACAGGAGGTGTGTGTGTGATGTGTTTGCTTACCTGCATTAGCAGCATCTCGGCATCATCCAGCCGCGAGTAGGGACGCAAAGGTCGAGCGTTGGTTGGCGAGGGCAGCACCAGCGGCAGGCGTTGATTCGATGATGATGACGACGACGACAGGGAGTTGTTGAAAAAGTTCTGCGAGGCCTGCGTTGGGTCAGAGCCACCTGCTGCTCCTGCTGCTGCTGCTGCTGTTGTTGCTCCTCCTGTTCCTGCTGCATCGCTTCCCGGCGTGGCATTGGTCGAGGTGGCCCCCTGACTATCCGTTTCGTTGGTCAAATCGATTTCAGCATAAATATTAAAGATGGACGGTGCACCGCCAGGGCGTCCGCGTCGGTGTCCTCGCGTTGCGGAGGTTTGTGATGATTCGGCGGCAGCTGCAGCAGCGTTGCTGCTGCTGTTATTCTGGGAAACTGCTAAAAGGATTGAGTTAAAGCTGAGCTCTTCTGGTATTTCTTATTACTCACTCGTTGCTGGTAGTTGTAGGAATGAACTGTGCTGGCTGGCACCTGCTCCTCCCTCACTAGAGGCGGTTCCTGCTGCTGCTGCGGTTGCTGCTGTACCTGCTGCTGTTCCTGCTGCTGCCTGAGCTGCTCCTGCTCCTCCTGCACTGTTGCTGGCTCCAAAGTTCGAGGGTATTAGCACTGGTATTGAGCTGCGACGGGTTCCACCTGTGGAAGAGGCAGCCACTGGTGGCACCACCAGGCTGCTGTTGCTGTTGCTGCCTCCTGTTGCTGAAGACAACAAACTGGAGCCCATAAATGAGGTGGTTGTGGAGCCTGCTGCTCCGCCAGTAGCAAGGGAAGAGGCAGGAGCGGGGCCTGTGGCGGGAGTTCCAGCTGTTGCGGCTGCTGTTCCTGCTGCTGCTGTTGCTCCTGCTGTTCCTGTAGCTCCTCCTGTTCCTGCTGAGGACGCCGCACTGGCTGCCGCCGCCGCTGCCTGGCGTGCCGCTTCCTCCTGCTTGCGCTGCTGGTGGGCCACCTTCAGCTCCTTGATCAGATGCGGCAGCAGAAAGTGGGCGGCATACAGGCAGGCGTCCGTTTGGCTTTCCATGTCCAAAGCCTTGGCCTCCTCCAGCCACCAGTGGAGAGCTGTGAAATGAGGTAACAGAGGTTATAGGTCATGAATCTCTCTCTCCACTCCTCTCCTTTCATTAGACTACTCACCATCCTGGGTAAAGGTCTCCATCTGCGTCTCCTCCGTGGGATTCTGGTGCGTGGGCATGCACACGCAGTACTGCTGATCCAAATAAAGCAGACGTCGTCGCACGCCATTCGTGCAGAGCGTGGCATTCGGATGCTGGGCAGAGGCATTGCCACTTGATCCACTTGCTCCTCCACTTGCTCCTGCTCCTCCACTAGCTCCTCCTCCGCTGTTGCTAGTGCCTGATCCCGAGTTACCAGCCGCTGCTCCGCCTGCCTCCACTGAACGCGGCACTGCCACGCCCGGCTGTTCCTCCAACAGATTACTCTGGCCACCGCCTGTGCCCAGCGAGGGCGTGAGAAAGGCATTCACCTCGCCACCATTGGCAGTGGCATTGCCACTGGCTCCACTGGCTGCACTGCTGGAAGCTCCAGGACCACTGCTGGAACCGCTGGCGCCCAGCGAAACGCCCAAAAAGTTAAAATCGGGAGCCATCCAGGAACTGGACGAAGGACGCAGGGCTGTGGAGGTGCTGCTGCTGTTGCTGCCGCCGCTTTGGCCGCGCATGGAGAAGCCGCGCAGCGAGAAGCCGCCACCTGCAGCACCGCCGCCGCTTGCACCCGAGTTGCTGGACGAACCAGTGACGCCCGAACCAACTCCTCCTCCTCCTCCGCTGCTGGCATTGCCTGCATTGCCACCGCCGCCGCCGCCGCCACCACTTCCTCCAATCACATCAATATCCAAAGGCTGTGAAATCTGGGCAATGGTGCGGTTCATGCGCACCCGGAAGCTGTCCGGCGGCGTGGGCATCAAATGGGGACTATCGCCGACCAGATGCTCGTACAGATAGGCCTCCTCCTCGGCCTCGCCGGCCACTGGATCCGCTTCTCTAACGCCAGCGCGTTCATGGCGTGCCTCACCATCGTCGTCCTCATCATCATCCTCCTCGTCATCGTCTTCTACCTCATCGTTGCCGGGATTCGTGCGATTTGCAGAGGCATCGCCCCCACCCGAGGCTGAAGCATTCACCGCTGCACTGCGTCGCGGTCGCTGGTTGGATGAGCTCAAAACAATGGCCATGTCTATCTGATTTTCCAGCATTTCGGCATCCATGATGCTTTGTCGCTCTTCGCGATCCACATCGTCGCCATCATCATCATCGTCATCATCGTCATCGTCGTCCTCGTCGACATCCTCCTCGTCCTCGTCCTCATCATCATCGTCATCGGCATCCACATCGGCATCATTGGAAGCCGTTTCCGAGGATTCCGGTTCATAAATATGATCGAAAACCTCAATGAATGGTCGCTCCTCATCCACATCCGTTTCACTGTGCTCATCCACATCCTCATCGGGTGCCTCATCATCTTCGTCTTCCTCCTCCTCCTGCCGCTCATCGTTCTCCGTGGAGGCATCCGAATCCGAGTCCGTGGTGCTCACATCGCCCAGCAGCGAGGCGCCCAATTCGCGAAGACCGCGCAGTCCCTGGTCCGAGGAGGTAGAGGCGCCATCACTGCCGCCATTGCCGCCACCGATGCCATTGTCGTTGACGTTGCTGGAATTATTGGTGCCCCCAAGGCCACCGCTGCCTTCCACATCCACAGAGGAATTGCTGCGCAGACGAGGATCAACATTGGCGGAGTTGCTACC
The DNA here is from genome assembly GCA_008042675.1 of Drosophila seguyi. Lineage (NCBI taxonomy): Eukaryota > Metazoa > Arthropoda > Insecta > Diptera > Drosophilidae > Drosophila > Drosophila seguyi. The sequence goes on from VNJU01008513.1 coordinate 43,540, forward strand.
ACTAGAACCTGAGGCTGCAGCTCCTCCAGCTCCTCCTCCCACGCTGTTCGCCGCATTGCTGCCATTCTGCTGAGCAGCTGAGTTGCCATTGTTGCTGGCTCCACCACCGGCTCCACTGCCTCCACTGCCTCCACCATTGCTGCCAATGGCCCGCGAGGCCAGACGCAGTCCCTCGCTCTGCAGAAAGTCATCCCACAGCTGGTCAAAGTTGAGTACGGGTCGCACGGGTCCGGAGCCAGAAGCGGCGCCGCTGGAAGCTGATCCCACATTACCCGGCGTTTCATTGGTATCGCCGCCATTGCTGCGCTCCTCCACGCCATCAATGATGGCTGCAGTGACACCACTGCCACTCGTAGCTCCGCCACCTCCTCCTCCAGTTCCGCCGACACCACTTGCAGCAGCAGCAGCAGCAGCAGCTCCTCCTCCTCCGCCTGCTGCCGTTGCCTCCTCCGCATCCACAGCCATTTCATCTGAATTGAAAATAAACTCAAAGGCATGCCGACGATCGGAGAGCACATTACGGATTATGTCACGGAGCACATGCTCGCCGGCATTCGAGCGTTCGGCATTCAAGGCGGCGCGTGCAGCCAAACGAGGATACAGCCGACGATTGATGATGGCGCCATAGGTGTTGAGGGAACCAGAGCTGGAGCCTCCATTAACATTGCTGCCATTCGTGCCATTGGCGCCACTGCCAGCTCCAGCTCCAGCTCCTCCAGCTCCTCCTCCACCTCCTCCTCCAAACAGTATCCTCTTAGAGCCCAGCGTTGTGGTCGAAACACTAAATCTCAATAGAATCTCCATGGGTCGCAGGATGGCAGCCAGAGTGCTGAGCGTATTGTGATTCGACAGATCCTTGTACTGGGCCACCTTGGTCAGGTAGGTCATCACGCCCTGGCGCAACAGGACGCGGTACATGTTGTTCCGATGCATGTGCACCTTGTCGTACAGCATCGGTGACTCAATCAGATTGGGGAACAAACTCATCAGCACCTGGAGGCGTGTATGCTTCTCCGAGGAGTCCGGTTGAGCCAAAGCCCTCGCCACAGCAGCGTGCAGCTCCTCGGCTACCTGCACCTGGACGCCAGGCTGCTGATAGCAATCGGAGAGCGAGCAAACCAGCACTCGGGTCATGGTGCTCACCTCCGGTACATGATGACGCTGCGTCAGAGGCAGAAAGCGATCGAGCAGGACGCCAAGGAAGGTTTGCTGCGGCGACGAAATCAAAGGACTGTCCGCGGGCGTGTAGACATGAGCGAGTAGGACACGCGGCACTAGCGACTGGTAAGCACGTGTGGCATCCGCCAGCAGCTTCAAGAGAGTGGCCCGCGATATGGTGGGCTTGGCATGGCCATGGGCGCTGGTGGGAATGTGCCAGGTGCAGCAGCAGGGCTCGAATTTGTCTGATGTTGCAGCGGGAGCATTGCCAGTCGATGACGAAGATTGCTTCTTGTTTGTAGCTTGACTGGTCTCTGGTCTCACCTCCTCGTCGTGACATCCCTGTGGCGCCGTGCCCGGCGGCTGATCCGGTTGCACCAGCTCGGCGGCGCCCGGGCCCCGATCCGTGGATGCTGTGCCGCCATAATGCCAGCAAGGCTGCACCAAACCATGCAGCAAATCCTTGAGCACAGCCACCGCCGACTGCACTTGCGGATCATCTTTTAGCTCGTCGTCGCTCTTGGTTGGCGGTGGCGGCGGCGTTGTCTGCGGCGTGGCTCCGCCCGCCGCTGCCGTTGGCTGCTGGCCAAACTTGGACTTGACCATCACCCGGGCATCGTCCGTCAGCGAGGAGCTGCTCGAGTTTAGCAGATACTCTCCCTTCAGCATCTCCTTGGCAGCGGCCACAAAGATCTGGGGATTACGCGACACTGCCGTGGAGACTTGGGTAAGCACATAGATGAGGTCACGGTGGCCGACGGGCACTATGCCAGCGGCTCGCATGCCCAGCACACGCTCCATGGCCTCCTGCAGCACCGGAGGAGCTTCCAGGACATGACGCAGTATAATGATGGCGTAGGTGGGGAAACCCATAAAGCTGCAGGCCTGCTGCAGGTGCAGCAACATCCTCACGCCGCCGCGTCGTATGAAAACCTGGGCATTGTCATAGTTTCGCGTGAGGCGAGCGCACAGGCGCAGCAGCGACAACTTTGTCTCATTGTGCAGCAGATTCGAGGTCTTGAGGAGATCAACAATGCTGCCAATGATGCGTCCGCAATCGAATTTGCCGAGTCCCACCTGCTCCTCGTTTAGTATAATCTTTTGAGTGCGTTTGGGTATGGGCGGGGAGCCGCTGGCCGCCTGCGAGGAGGACGAAGACGACTTGATTTTGGCAGCGGCAGCAGCGGCAGCGGCATTCTTTTGCCGTGATTTGCTGCGTGTGGTCATGGCGGGTGGTGGAGGGGAGCCACTAGCTCCTGCGGCAACTGTAGAATCCTCACTCGTTGCAGCTACTCCGGTTGCAGTTCCAGTTGCAGTTCCTTCTCCTCCAGCTCCTCCTGATCCGCCTGCACCGCTCTCTCCCTCACTGCTGCCTCCCTTCTCCACCGGCTGACCATCATTAAAGTTGACCAACTGCCTCAAAGGTATCAATTCATCGCTGTGCACCGTCCCCGAGCCATCGGGCGCAGTGCGTACAATCCGATTGAGAAAATTATCAGCTCGCGGCAGCACCACCGGATTGTTCATTAAACCAATGGCTTCGCTTAGCTTCAGAGCGGGAAACACAGGACGATGTGTGCCCGAGGCCTCGCTCACCTGCGTCATGCAGTTCAAGCTCACCGTGCACCGCTGCCTGCCAATGTTGATGTGCAGCCAGCGTTCACCGGCGGCATAAGCATTCCGTATCAGCTCATTGTTGGGCTCCGAATAGGCGTTCCACTTGCCCGTCGAGGCATCATACCAGCGCCACACATCACTGCTCACCGCACGCATATTGGCCTTGCGCTGCAGTATATGACTGATGCTATCGATGGCATCAATCAAATCCACCAAATTCTGGACCCAACGCGGCACCAGGGGACGCTGGGACGTTTCGCCCGCCTGCTCCAGCATCCAGTGGCTCATGCAATCCAAGAGCTTGACCAGCGACACCATGGCATCCTGGGCCGTGATGGCCTCCACCAGCGGACGATGCAAATCACTGTAGTTCTCCTCCAGCAGCAGCGTTGAGGTTTTCAAGCGCACAAACAGACGAGTGGCTGTCATCCCAGTGAGGCATTCATCCAAACGGGTGGTGGCCTTGGTGGTGGCATTGCCTTTGTCCGGCTCAAACAGCTGCAGCGTAAAGTCCACCCATTGGATAATGTTGCGCACAAAATTGGTGACAAAGACTTGCTTGTTGAGATGATTGTGGCGCCTGTACAGGACGGCTATCAAATCGGCGGCACTGTTGACCGTGTCCGGTATGGCCTCCATGAACTCAAAGGCCCGGGAGATGGCCTCGTCGCAAAAGCGATCAAAGATTAGGGAGGGCATTAGCTTGAGATGCTTGTAATCATAGCTGGAAGAGGTACCTTGACCTGGTTGAGTTTCACCAGGAGCACCAGCAGCAGCTGATGTACCATCCATTTCCATGTCCACATCCATGGTAGAGCCACCCGTTGGTGGCAGAGGTGGCGCTGGCGGCGGTGGTGGAGCAGTAGCTGCATTGGAAGCACCTCCACCCGCTGCTGCTGCTGTATTCCCTCCTCCTGGCTGCCATAAAGCACTCGCCTCCGGATTGTTCAGCAAATAATCGGTGGCCTCCTCCAGCGAGGCATTGCTGCGCAGCGCCTCCACCACATGGTAATGCATAAAGCCCATATCCGTCAGCATCTTGATGTTGTCCGCATTGATGCCCTCGTCCGAGCTGCGTATGTACAGATTCTCAAACTTGATCTCCTTCATTCGCGTGTGATACCGATCGAGCAGCGTCTGATGTGACTTGATTAGATGCTTCAGGATGAGTATCATGGTCTCGAACATGCTCGGTCCATAGTTGGGTATAGGACGTCGTGCCCAAATGCGTCGCAAAGCCTGCATGGCCAGCTGATGGATGTGTATCAAGTAAAAGACCGGCTCAAAGGGCACCGAATCCGGCAGATAATTCAAACGCGGACTCATCGTGTACGGCGAGTCCAGCATGGCCCTTGGATTCACCATCTTCTCGAGCAGCTGCAGCCAGGCATCGAGAAACTCTCCCGTGCCCTCGGGACAATCACGCTTATCATCCTCATGCGACTGCATTAGATCCTCCATCGAGGCCCATTGATCAAATTCAAACTTTTGCGAGACATTATCCAGTGACAGCGCCCAATAGAACATCTCAAAGAAGGCCTTCAATCCATTCTCCGCGCAAAATTGTGAAATCATCAAATGGAAAGCGCTCCGCTTGTCATCGAAAAGCATCGGGCCAGTGAATCCCACGGAGCAGATGAGAAACGTTAGCTTCAGCTTGGGCACCGGCTTGGGCAAGATGCTCTCGTGACTAAAACCATTGACCAAAATCGAGCTCAAGATCCTGGCTATTTCGCGAGCCTCCGGCGTAGGAACTTTGTTAATGTTGCTTATCAAATCGTTGATGCGACGCTGTCGCGTTTGCGGCGAACCCACCGATAGCTTCACCAGCGTACCCAACAGCTCGGCCAGGGCTCGGCCCAGTCGCGAGCTAGCCGCCAGCAGGGATTTAATGTACCGAAACTGCTCCTCCGGCGTGTACTTGGTCCGAAACTCAGCCGCTCGCTCCAGCTTCCGCGAGAGTTCCGCTTCGGTCAGAGGGTCCGATGTGCCCGCTGCCGCAGACATTTGGGCTGCAATCTCATCCCAAATCAAATCCGGATGCTGGGTGGGCTCATCGGAGCACAGATTCAACAGTATCGTGCTCTCCCACACCAGCGAAATGTACAGCTGGACGAGTTGCTGCAACAGCTGGACGCCCGTCTCACGATTAACGCCCCAACGCTTCAGCAGAATCGTGCGCATCTCGTTGGAAGCATTGCGACAGAGATGCACCAGCATCACCACATACCCGTGCACGAAGCTCATGTTGTGCAAAATCGGTGTGTACTCCGCATTGGCGAAGCCATCCTCCAAACGCTGACAGCAGACGAGCTCCGCAAGCAAAACACTGCCGCCGGGAAAGGTAAAATGTTTGATCAACGGCTTCAGTTGCGATACAATGTCAGCCAGCTGCTTCAAGGCCACATCCAAGACCTTGGTCTCCTGGGCCTGGGTGAGGATTGCCTTGCAAACATTCGCCACAGCCTGCGAGGTGGTGGAAACGGGTGAATCCACAGGCAAATTGGGCAGCGAAAGCAGCTGCAAAATGGGTTTCAAACCGCCGTGAAGCACAAAGTCGCGGCAGTGATCGCCATTCGGACTGTTGCTGAAGATCGCCTCGATGAACTTCATCACGTTCAGTATGTAATCGATGAGGGGAATGGCCTCCCGTTCGGGTGGCGTCACCTTGACAGTCTGCGAGGTTGAAGTGCCGCCTGCCTGTTGCTGCTGTGGCTGCTGTTGCTGCTGCTGTGACTGCTGCTGTGACTGCTGCTGTTGCTGCTGCTGTGACTGCTGCTGCTGTTGCTGTGCTGTCCTGGCATTAACCTGACCGCTACTCGCCGTTGGTTGCTGTTGCTGCTGCGAGGCCGAGCTCATCTCATCATCATCGTCATCATCTTCGCCGCTACTGTCGTTGGTATCGGCGGCACCCTGCAGCACAGAGACACCGCCACCGGCGCCGGCCACCATTACCATGGGCGAGGGTGCCGAGGCCACATGATGCGCAGCGCCATGACTGCCCGAACCGGACCCGGAGCCACCGCTCTCCTTGTTGGCACGCCAGCAAATGAAACTGGGATCCGAGCCCAGGCGTACCAGCTCGTTGAGTAGCCGCACAATTGCCTCCGTGGCATCGGCCCGCAAGTACGGATGATGCTTGATCAGATCGTCCATGGCATTGCCCAGATTTGTGGCCGTATCGCCCAGCGGGTCCGATGAGCGGCGTCGCCGCATGGCCACCAGGTAGTCCGGCGAGAGCAGCACCTTCAACACCTTGTCAAACGGATCGTACGAAAGAAACTCAAACAAGCCGCGCTCGTTGAGGCACAGTGCCGAAAAGACATTGGGCAGCGAGCCGAGAACCTCCCGCGTGGCCGGCACATCCTTTTGAAGCAGAGCCTTCAGCATAACACTCGTAATGCCCAGATCCTGCAGCGATGAGAGCAGCGAAGGCTCATTGAATACATAAACGGTGACCACATCGGTGGCCAGCAGAAAGAGCGACGGTCCATAGTACTCCGCGTTGGCTATGATGTGACGCAGCGACTGCGTGAGGCTGGTCTCCATGATGTTGCGCATGTTGCTAAAGTGAGCATGATCCTGGATGCTCTTCTTCAAAAAATTCAACATCGATTTGAGCAACGCGGCACGCTGGGTAACGCAGGAGGGTTTCTTCGGTTGCAGGCTGCTCGGCAGCTGCGACGAGAGCTCCGCCTTGCGCTCGGCCAGCGGTCGGGCGTAGTAACTGTTTGTGGGATACATGGGCGGACGCGAGGTGCTGCCATCGCGATTGATGGGCCCCGCTGGGCCCGCCTCGCCGCCAGCCAGACTGCGTGCACCGACAATGTTCAAGAGTCCAGCTCCGGAAACGGGTACGCCGCCGTCACTCGAGTTTTCGGGACGCGGCGAACCACTGCCACTGGTTATGGAGGCATTCTCGCCGGCGACATCTGAGGAGAAAGAGGAGGAAGGCGGTTACAAGAGAAAGTACACGGGGGAATGGGTTTATAATGAGACTAAAGTCAAGCTTTGTTTACTTCAAGGAACACTTTAGAGCTGGAAAATGAAGTAAACTTGAAGCTGAGAGTTCTTTTACGCTATAATTTCTTTAAGTAAACTGTAAGGCTCCCATTACAGTCTAGGAAATAGGAGAAGGAGCTTGTTTACTAGAGGAAATTATAAAGGAAATGAAGTCTCAGCTTCAAGTTTATATAATTTTCCAACTCCAAAGTGTTCCTCGAAGTCAAACCGAGGTTTTAATCAATTAAAAAACCTAGTAAACAAAGATGTTTCAACCCAAAACCCCTCTCAAACCCATCTCATTCCACTCACCTTCCGCATCCTCATCGACTTGATCCAGCGATGTGTCCAGCTTGTTGTCATCCCGCAACGTAGACTCCTTCAAAGTGATGCCAATATCGGCCAGCGCCTTGCAACAGCTCTTGATCTCCTTCTCCAGACGATCGATAAACACATTCAGGCCGTTGTTCTGATGAAATCGGGCAATGTCTATGTTGGTGATCAAGTCTATGACCCTTACGGCTCGCGTCACAAACGTTATGTGCTCCAGATCGACGCCCGGCCAGCTGATGACGCACAGCAGCGACTGCATCATGCCGCTCTTGACCAGAGCAGAGCCGCCCATCTCGTAGCTGGCCAGATGGTACAACAGCGAGAAGAGCGAGGTGGCCAGGATGAGCGGATAGCGTTCGGTGAGTCCGTGTGTGGTCAGATTATCGATGCAGTCACGCACCAGCAGCGGCAGCGTACCACCCTGCCGCTCGGCTCCCGTGTAATGGACAATCTTCATCAGACGCGAACCGGCCCTGCTGCACAAAAAAAAAAAAAAACGAAAAGCAGAAAGAAGGCAATTATCGGGGGATCCTAGACATGCAGTTTGATAGATAGATCGCTTACCTGGGCACATTGGGATTGCGATCAAAGTGCAGCATGGAGGTGAGTGTGCGCAGCACTGCCGCACGTATCTCCACCAGATGCACATCCTCCTTGTCTATTAGCTCGCACAACTCCTCGCCAAAGCCGGCATACAGCACCTTGTCCGTGTTGTCCTGCAAGGCATTGGAGTAAATCAAAATGGAGACGGCCTGCAGGCGGGCCTGGACGAACTGCAGGCGCAGCTTGTAGTTGTTGAAGCCGGAAATAAGGCGCACGCGATGAGCAATGCGCATCTGTTGAGAAGAATTTAATTAGTCTTGAGAATTTCCCTTCCACTGAACTCAAAACCCACCTTGATTGCCTCACTGGGCTTTGAGATCTGTCCGGCAATCGTATCGATCACCTCGGGAGCTGCTGCCGTATGGCAGAGGTCCATCATGTCCGGTATTTCCAGCTGGGCGGCATGACCGTGCTCGTCCACATAGTCGATGCACAGCTGGTAGAGAAACTCCAGCTTGGGCTCGCCAATGCAGCAGTCCTTGAGCGACAGGCCATAGTTGGGATCGCCCCAGCGCTGCACAATGCAAAAAAATAATTAATAAGATTTATAATTAGGAAACCAAAACAAAGCTAAACCCACCTCGGCTATGTTAAAGAGCTTGACAATCAGCAGCTCCTTCTTCTCAAAGGGCAGGCGGGGTATAAAGTTGCTGCGCTTGGAGAACATGTACAGCAGATTAAGGACGGCCAGGACTATGTCCATGTTCTGTGAGGAGAGCAGCTGCGTTAGATGCTCAATGGAGTTGTACAGGTGACGCGAGAACGAATGCTCGATCAGCAGTGTGGTGAAGTTGAGGACATGCAGCAGCAAGGTGACATCCTAAAGAGATAATTGATTATAATTAATTAATCCATCTGTAAGAGCTTATGTACAGGTCGACATATTTACCATATCCTGGAAATTGGTGTCGCACTGCAGCACAAATTCATTGGCATTCACTTGGCGCGCCGCCTCCTCGAGTATCTTGTCGAAACGATCGAGTATCTCGATCCAGTGATACAGCTCGCACTTGCCATAGATCCAAACGTGAACCGTGTCGAGGAACTCGAGCAGCTCCGCCCGTGTGCGGCGCTTCGTCAGCTCATCGATTAGCTCCCGACACTCGGCCGTGAGCTCCGAGGAGCCCTTCTTCAGCTTCACCGTGTCCACCTTCATGTTTGTTTGCAACTGTTTTCGACGGTTTATGCGCAGCTAGCAGCGGTGGAGACGGCGGAGCAGCAGGTGGCCACTACCTGAGCGCAGGCAGGGTGCTCCTCCTCCTCCTCCTCCTCGCTCTCTCCTCTTCTTCGTTGTCTTCTGCTTTGTGGGGGCGTTGGACGTCGGTTGGTTGAATGGGGGAAACTTGGGATTGGTGGTGGTGGTGCTGGCAAGGGCTGGGGGGAGGGGGGAGAGAGTAGTAATGGGGTGGCGTCGGCGATCGTTCGGCGTCGTTTGTTTATTGGTTGGGCATCGACTTGCGGCTCATATGTACAACATATATATATACGTCAGCGCGTTCAATGGGCTGCAAAAGGTGTAAGCGAGAAAACACGAATGTATGTTTGTGGGTTATTATCAAAATACAAAGGCGGCCAGCGCACGGAAGCGGGGAGTAAGAAAATATAAGACCGAATAGAAAAAACCAACAAAAAATCCAACAAAGACAATTTGGGGGAGAATTTAATTGAGAAACACAACTGATTCCAAGTCTCCTGTGACTATGCCGTTGCTGCCTCCGGATTCTCTCTGAATTTTTTCCCCCCCGTCTCCCATTTTCCGTTTGACAGTCCAAAACAAAAGCGTAGGTCTAGGGGCCGGGGGCCCGAGCGGGGGGGGTTTGCGTTCAGTCACAGATTCGAAAAAGTAACTGCACTTGTCAGCTGAGCCAATTGGACTTCCCTAACTGGGCAACAGAGCGCGCGCGCATTAACGGACTGACTCGCTGCGGATATATAGAAATGAGGTGTACGACGAACCGACTTGCGATTTCCGAATCAATTGTTTTGCACTATTTTTTTCTTGTATTTTATTTTTTTATAACCACACTCACATGCATACACAGAGTGAGAGTGCGAGAGAGAGAAAGATGGGGGCACTAGCACACACACACACACACACATATACAGAGACCTCAAGACACAACGCAACATGTTTGAGCAAAATGTCAAATGAGCGCCAAGCGCAGAAAACAGCAATGAAAGGTGCAAGGCACAGGAGAAAGAGAGAGAGAGAGCGCGAAGAGATACGATGCGTAAGTCAAGGTTGGCAGCCGCAACAACAACAACAACATCAGAACGGAACAGGAGACTGCATGCAGCAAACTCCTTTTTCGCCAGACACACATACGCACGTACTTACATACATACGCCCGACTAGATTGCATGTAGGTTTCGTATGCCTGCATGTTGTGTGTGTGCGTGTTTTGGGCCTGCAAGCTTTTCTGGTTGCAGAAACACACATTTTTTCTTACACTTTTTTCGTACTTGGCTTGTTTTCCGGAACTTTTGCAATTCACAAGAACAAGTGAAATTGAACTGCTTCTTTGCACACCAGCATACAAACGCACACTAACGCGCACGGACAAATGCTCTGTGTGTGTGTGTGTATGTGTGTCTGCTTCACCGAATTTTTCATTATTGCAGCCAGGCCAACAACAACAAAAACTCTCTCCACTCCACTCTCAACGCTGCATTTTTTTCTTTTTTTTTCTATTTCGCCCTTTGCTAAAGGGCTCCGCACACGCGTTCACAAAAATATAAAAAAAAACCCGATTAAAACAAATAAACGCAAGAGAAAAGGGGAACAAGTACCGTAGCTGTAATGTATAAAAAATAGATCCACGAAAAGAAATTGCCACAGTCAGAACAGAAACAATGCAGACGACGAGTGTGTGTGAATGTGTGGCACCAGCAGCGCTAGGGCTGTGTACGTGATAGGTTTCGGTCGGAAAGTTAAAAGGCGCTGGCGTTGCGATACTCACGATTAGATTAAATGCAGCCAATGCAATTTGTTTAATTTAATAAATCTTCACCAAGCAAAGGCTACGCGAAAAGTGCAGTGTGCTCGCAGGTTTTTTCTGTTTATGGTGCTAAAAATCGTCGCCCGGATTTTAACCTGCTCGGCAACGTGGTCATACTGGAAGAATGGAAGTGATCGAAAATGCAGTGCTGCATCACGGCTGGATTTTGTGCGTCAACGGAAGCTGGTCACACCAAAGTTGCTCGAACACACACATCAAAACAAGTGTGAATTTAAGTTTTGAAATAGAAAATATTTAAAAATATGCGGAAATACATAAGATAAAATAAAAAAAAGAGTTTAATAACTTTGGATTTTCAAGAGTTATGCAGTTACATATATGTACTTTTGAAATGTCATATTTACACATTTTTTGTTTAACGTATTCGTCAATTTGATCATTAAAGGGGGCTAAGGTCTAGATTATTAAGGATTAAAAGTTGTGCTGGGTCTGCGAAGCGGTGACATCGGAACTGGACTGGAACTGGCCAGTTTCCGCCTCGAACAGCACCTGCTGGATACGCAGCTTGGCCACGGACCGGGAATACGAGTCCATAATGGTGCGCAGCTGGGAAGCGATGCTCTGGCCAAAGATCACCAGCTCGTCCTCACTGGCAGCGTCAAGGCCCGGTCCAGCATTGTTGTACTTTATTTTTCGTGCGTTTGGATGCGTTGCTGGCAGCTGCTGGTGATGGGGATTGGGATGAAGATGAGGATGAGAATGTGGTTGTGGTTGTGACTGCTGCTGCTGCGAATCGACCAAGCATAGCGTGGAATCATCCATAATGAGCTCGGTCTTGCCCCCGCGTCCGCTTTCCGCGGCCAGGGAAATGATACAAGTGTTCTCCGGAGGCTTCTCCGGGCCAGGCTGCTCCTCCGCCTCCGGTTCCGGTTCAGCCTCGCCTTGCACTTCATCATCGTCCTCCTCCAAGGCATCCTCGCTCATGCTGATGTCCGCCGTGGCAGTGAACAGTAGTTTGCTCGGCGGCGTCAGGGACTCTGTCTTGGCCGGCGCTTGCAATTGCTTGCTGTTCTTGGTCTGAGAATGGGCGATAGATAGTACACTGGCTTAGGCAGTGGCCATGACTTCAACTCACCCGTTTGCAGTGGGAGAGCGACACGGAGCGCAGGAATGAGTCCGCCAGCTTGAACCAGAACAACTTGGGCTCATAGGACCTGCCCATCTCCTTCTCCCGCATCCAGATGCGCAGCTCCTTGGAGTAGACGGTGCGCACGCTTTTGATCTTCAGCTTGATGTCCACCACGGTCAGTTGGGGGATCTTTAGGGCCTTGATTATCGCCTCGTAGGCCTTCTCGCGGGAGACGCGATTCTTGTAAGTCTCCAGAACCGAGTTGTACAAGCACGGCTGGCGGCGGTATGCCTCCAGGAAATCCGTGATCGGGATCTTGGTGTCGCTGAGCTTCGCCATGGCCAGCTTGAGGCCTGTTCTGGGCCAGCGCTCTCCCCTTGCCAGTCAAAATAAATCGCCAATAACAGACAACAAACTTTTGTTTACCTTGCCTAGGCCTAGTGTGCCCAGCTAACTTTGCACCCCACCATTCTGCCAGTTTAGCCTATTTCGAGCTAGATCTGGCGTGTTTGAAAGTGGAGTATCTATTAAAATATGCAAATATGGTCTTATAAACCTTATTAATAAGATCATTTGTTATTAACACATTTGTGATATAAACGATTTATTTTATTATTTATAATTTTTCAGAAAGGAATTGGGCAGAAGTTGCCTAAAAAAAAACGTCAGACAAATACCATTTTTATTATTATTATTATACAAAATCAACGAATTAGTAAACAATTTAATTTAAACAGCAGCTTGAGAAAATTATGTAAAAATTCGGGTCTAGCTTGTTTTTTAGCAACATTTGTTTTAAATATTTAATTTTTTTAACAGCTTTTACGGTCGGTCATCACCTAATGGACTAAAGCGTTTTCTTAAAAAGTCTGTGATATATCGGTTAGTATTCTGTTTTTTTTTTCTTTTCCTTTTGTTAAAGATTTGGCTTGGCGGCAGGTTGTATAGCTAAACTAGCAAATCAACAATAATTAACTTTCCACTTGAAGATTACTAATATAAATAATATAAAATAAATTTGACGCCTGCGATAGTATCGCTTTCGGTCAGAGTGGCCATGTCCCGCGAGGCCTCCACCAGTTGTGGCATTCCTTGGTGAGCAAAAAAAGCTAGATTAGCCCAAGAAAAAAGGAAATTAATTCCGTGGGAAATAGAGTTAGAATGTAGACAAATTTGCATATTTATTTATAAAAAAAAGACAATTAAAAACGACTTATTTTATTTAAGTAATATCTTGATAATATTTTCTGTGGCTAGGTAGGTCCTAGTTGGTATTCAGCGCACCACTTATTTTGTCGGCAAAGTTTATACCTACATTTAATATTAGTATTTTTAAAAGTCTTTTAACATACCGACCGTTACTTTATAAAGTTTTCAACAAATTAAAGCTTATTCCATATTTACGTTTTTACCAAATTCACATGCCTAAAACTCGCTCGACTGATTCAATAAACCAAAAATTAAATGAAATATTAAAACATACAAATACAATAAAATACAAGCAATGTCAGTTAAAACAACAAGCAAAATGCAGTAAAAGTAAAAAAAAAAAAAGATTAGCTAAACAAGCTAGAATTTTTGTGCCCTTTAAAATTTTTACCGCCAGCACAGCGCAAAAAAGCCAAATTTAACGGAAAATAGCCGAAGTGACACCCCCGCCGCGAACACGTGGAGACAGTCCCATCCCGTTCGGCCCAGTCGTCTCTCTCTTTTTCTACCGAAACGGCAGCACAGCAGCTGCTCCGTGCGTGCGTGTGTGCGATCCGATCCGATCAGTTCCCCTCCGATCCGAGCAGTTACATAGCGTAACTAGCGTTAGACGTCACCCTACAGCCTACCAGACTCCTGTGCGCGACAAGTTCTTATTTATTTATCAGGTCCCCTCGAAGGTGAGTAATTGCACATCATCTCTCGCCGTGGAAAATTCAATAATGTGCGCAGCGCCAATACACATGCAATTTCCCGTTTCTGCGAGTCGTCGTTGTGTCGAGTCGCAAGCCGCGTGTGTGTGCGTGTTGTAACATCGGTCAAGTGTGCGTGTTGGAGTGAGCGAGAGCGAGGGGGTGACCGGGCGGCTGAGGGAGAGAGAGAAAAAGAGAGAGCGAGGTGGCAGATCGTGTGTTGCAGTTTTTTTTTTTTCGTTTCGTTTTCCCCGCCATTTCCCCGCGTCTCAAGGTGATTCCTTTGTACAGGGTATCCCGAGTAGATGAGTCAGTGTCCATTCAGACATCCCCGCCAGACGCGAGGAGGCCGCCAAGTATATTCCCCTCGGCAACAGAGAGTTTGTGTGTGTTGTTGGAGTGTGCGGCGGCAAAGCGAGGGAGAGGGCAAGAGGGAGAGAACACACGAGTGAGGAGAGAGCGGCGCACAGTGGAAATTTTTGAATTTTTGCTGACGCTGTCTAATTTTAAAATTTAGTTCACCAAATTTTTTTGTTGAAACAGTTGTTGTGCTGCGCTCCGCTCGGTTGCCCGTTTGTTTATGTGTGAGTGGTGTGTGTGTGTGTGTGCCATGCCTGAGGCAGCGTGTGTGCAAACATCTGTTTGTGACAGGAGCAGGAGATGCGCCTAAAAGCAGACAGCACGCGGCCATTCAGGTGTTCTCACATGTGATCTTGCTGCTCTCGCTCTCGCGACCAGTGCTGCCCATAGCAACTGAGAGGCTTTTGCAATGTATTTTTTTTTAATTGTTTGAATTCCAAGAATTTGGAATTTCTTTGGAATTTTGTATGAAAGAAACAATTTTAAATATATTTTTTAAATCGTTAGACAGCGTTTTTTTTTTTTTATTTTTTTTCGTTATCTCTGAGAGGTAAAATAAAATAATAATAAATGATTTTGATGTCTAGCCAGGAAACCTCGTTGCTTTCGTAGATAAGAAGGAAACCACAACAAACTTGAAAGGTGTTTTTGGTGTGATCTTATCGAACTGCTTTTAACCCTGTTTAAAATGTGGTTTTCTTTAATTATTATTAATTATTCACTTGTCATGACTATTTTCAGTCAGACCTCGCTTCCATCTGCTCTCGTTCCCAAGACAATTTATTGCAAACTAATGCCAAATGCTAGGTTTCCTTGAGGAAATTCGCTCTCAGAAGTAGTCCTGCAAGGAGAAAATAGACAAGAGAACAAATTCCCACTTTTCCCTATGATTTAATCTCCAAATAAATCACAAAGACTTCATCAAGTAATCCTCGTAATTCCCATTTTGCAGCCCTTGAAAACAATACTTAAAAAGAAAAACTAAACTAAAGAAGCATGCCATCCGACTCAAAGAAACGCGACGCGCAGCGCAAGAAGGATGCCCGCAACAAGAAGATCCAACAGATACCATCCACAAAGAAGGCCAACGGGCAGCCGGAACGCGAACTGACCGAGGAGGAGAAGCTGTGCGCCAAGCTGGAGGAGGAGGCCCGGATCAGTGCGGAGGCTCGCTCCTGCACCGGATCGCTGGCGGTGCATCCGCGATCGCGTGACGTCAAGATCGCCAACTTCTCGATCACGTTCTTTGGCTCCGAGCTGCTGCAGGACACCATGCTCGAGTTGAATTGCGGCCGGCGATACGGTCTAATCGGTCTGAACGGATGCGGTAAATCGTCGCTGCTGGCGGTGCTCGGTGGACGCGAGGTGCCCATACCGCCGCACATTGATATCTTCCATTTGACGCGCGAAATACCGGCCAGCTCGAAGAGCGCCCTGCAGTGCGTCATGGAGGTGGACGAGGAGCGCATTAAGCTGGAAAAGTTGGCCGAGGAGCTGGCCATGAGCGAGGAGGATGATGCGCAGGAGCAGCTGATCGATATCTATGAACGGCTCGACGATATGTCCGCCGATCTGGCCGAGGTCAAGGCCGCTCGCATCCTGCACGGTCTGGGCTTCGACAAGGCCATGCAACAGAAACAGGCCAAGGACTTCTCTGGCGGCTGGCGGATGCGTATTGCCCTGGCCCGCGCGCTGTTCGTGAAGCCGCATCTCCTGTTGCTGGACGAACCGACGAATCACTTGGATTTGGACGCTTGCGTGTGGCTGGAGGAGGAGCTGAAGACATACAAGCGCATTCTGGTGCTCATTTCGCATTCGCAGGACTTCCTCAACGGCGTCTGCACGAACATCATCCATCTGACGAGCAAGCGCCTCAAATACTACACCGGCAACTACGAGGCATTCGTGCGCACCCGCATGGAGCTGCTGGAGAACCAGATGAAGCAGTACAACTGGGAGCAGGATCAGATATCGCACATGAAGAACTATATTGCGAGATTTGGTCACGGCTCGGCCAAGTTGGCGCGACAGGCTCAGTCCAAGGAGAAGACGCTGGCCAAGATGGTGGCCCAGGGACTGACGGAGAAGGTGTCGGACGACAAGGTGCTTAACTTTTACTTCCCATCGTGTGGCAAGGTGCCGCCGCCGGTAATTATGGTGCAGGTAAGTTATCTGAAATTATACAAATCGAAGAAGAACTTTTTAACATTTTTAAAATTATATTTCAGAATGTGAATTTCCGTTATAACGATGAAACGCCGTGGATCTACAAGAATCTGGAATTTGGTATCGATCTGGACACACGTCTCGCCCTGGTGGGACCCAATGGTGCCGGCAAGTCGACGCTGCTTAAGCTGCTCTATGGTGATCTGGTGCCCACCTCAGGAATGATACGCAAGAATTCGCATCTGCGCATCGCCCGCTATCACCAGCATCTGCACGAACTGCTCGATCTGGACGCCAGTCCGCTGGAGTACATGATGCGCGCCTTTCCCGACGTCAAGGAGAAGGAGGAGATGCGCAAGATAATTGGTCGCTATGGTTTAACCGGTCGCCAGCAGGTCTGTCCCATCCGTCAGCTGTCCGATGGCCAGAGGTGTCGCGTCGTCTTCGCCTGGCTGGCCTGGCAGGTGCCGCATCTGTTGCTGCTTGACGAGCCGACCAATCACTTGGACATGGAGACGATCGATGCCCTCGCCGATGCGATTAATGATTTTGATGGCGGCATGGTGCTAGTTAGTCACGATTTCCGTCTGATTAATCAAGTAAGTTGGATGATTGGAGCAGTTGAACATGTTAAAGATGCTAAATAACTCTTTAAAAAACCCCTTTAAGGTGGCCGAGGAGATTTGGGTGTGCGAAAAGGAGACGGTGACCAAGTGGAAGGGCGGCATTCTGGACTACAAGGATCATCTGAAGAATAAGATCACCTCCGAGAACGAGAAGAAGGCCAAGGCGGGAAAGTAGATGCTATCCTAGAGTTAGTAGTAACCAGGCTCACACCCACACCACACCACACACAACACCTGCACACCACACACACACACACACACATTCAGGCAACTATCATCGACCCCTGAATCCCCGTCGTATTACTTACTGTCGAAATTAGTCTTGAGTTTTCACCAAATTACGCAGTAAAAGCAGCCACAAACAATAAAAAAAAAGCAACCAACCAACCAATCACACAACCAACGGGGTGAAACACACAAATTTTAGCTGAATTTTTTTCTTTTTATGTGTCGAATTAAACAAAAATAAAAATTTAACGGTATATATATATATTAATAATAATAAATAGTTATGGAAGCAAACAGGAGGAACTATCAACCAACCAACCAACCAACAACTACAAACAGCTTGTGATCTTGCGCTTATGTAATTTCGTTTAATTCTTGGCTAGGTTTCATATATAAAAACATAATTATATAAAAAGTATATATTTTATTTTTTTTGTAATTTATTTACGCCTTATAAATATATATATATTGATATATATATATAAACATATATTAAACAATTAAAGCTACAAATACAATAATATAATAATTAAAAAAACGTTCTGAAAATGTTCGCTATAAACAACTGCCCTCCCAGGAGACGCGTCCTGTGTGCGTGTGTGCGCTTAGACAGAGATTCAATATTCGATATTCGATATTCGATATAAAGAACGATAAAAAGCTGGATATTACATGGAATATATGCGGAATATACACGATAATGGAACACACACGGATGATATTATGATAGGTTATATATTTGAACAAATTGGAATTGTAACACAAAAACAAGTGCAGAGCCAAAATATCGTATTAATTAATTAGATAACTTAATTGAAACAAAAAAGAGTTGCTTGACAAAGGTAAATACAAATAATAAACAAATTAAATGACCAAACCGAATAAATGTGTGCAGTGTTGTAAGCTGGGACTGGGAATATATATTTTTTTATATTAAAAACGTATTAAATCGATTTATTTAAATATTATTAGCAAACTTACAAATCTTGGTCCATTTCAAAGAATTTTTACTTTTATTTATTAATTGATTTATATAGATTTTAATCGATTTTTGCTAAAACAAGACCTTGAAAGGTTTTAAGAAAAAAAAAATCATAAGCTTGGGCTCTTGAAAATATATTTAACCTTGACTAAAGGTGAAAAAGCATCGATTTAAAATCGATTTTTTTAAAAGAAACGATTAAAGGTTCTCAGAAATTAAGTTTTAAGCTCTAGAATTGAAAAATCTTCGATATGAATCGATTAAAAATCGATTTTAGCACTCAGAAGATTAAAACCTTCAACTATAAATTGTTTCTCCCTTTTCAGACTGTAGTTAATACCTATTTAACTTGAACTAGGGATTATCAAGCTTAAGTTATTTACATTTTAAACATAATTCATTAGAAATTCCTTTTAAATGACGCATTTTATTTGAATTCCATTTTATATAAACAAGAAATTCCCTAGAAAAAATCTTACCTATAAAAATATCAAACCCCAAAAATCATATTCACATATTTAAACTCTCTCCAGATCCGTTTTCCTTTATTTATTGTACAATTCTCATCAAATCGTGTGTGCTTAAATGGTTAAACATTCTTTATTGCGTACATGGTTCCCTCTTCGTTTCGTTTATTGCGCTTTCACTCTTCACCTTCTCATCGATTTCGTAATTTATACTCGTCTTTTTTTTTCTGTTATTTGTTTTCTGTTGCGCGTAGGCACGTTCAAAGGTTAGTTAGTTGGTAGACTTGGTTACACTTAGCGATAGTTACACACGGGACTCCCATGGTCAGTGGCTGTGATACATTTGGATGTACATAGTGCTTAGTAGCTCCTGGCCAGATCCGCGTGCATCACGCGGAGCAGCTGCCGTTCCGCCTCGCTGAGGGCCCCGAATTCGGTGGCAAAATCACGTAGCAGATGCTTCAGGTCGCACATTTTCCGCTCCACCCAGGCGCACGCAATCTCCGCCAGCGCGTACTGCTGCTGCGACGGCACAAAGGCGCCCGGTCGCTCCACCGACGCTCCACCACCATCATCAATGTTCAGGCCATCGGCAGTGGCTGCGGGACGCGATTCGAACTGAGCCAAGCTGTAGTAGTGCTCGATCAGCTTAATGTGCGCGGGCGACTGGCGGGCGGGCGGTAGATTCAGGTGCACCAGGAGCAGCAGTCGAAGCACCTCCACGCGTCGCAACAGCTCGCCATACATGCGCGCGCCGCGTCGCTCGTACACATTGTCCACAATGTCGTCGTAGTGCTGCAGGGCGCTCCGATAGTCACCCCGCTGTCCGCACGCCTCGGCGCTGGTCTCCAGATCGTGAATCTGGTGGGTGGGCGAGGCGAAGCTGCTGGTGCTGTCCAGCTGCCGTTGCAGCTGCTTCAGCTCGCGCAGAATTGCCGCCTTGAAGACACAGCCGTCGACGGCCCGCTCGGCGGCCCGATGATAGCAGTGCAGCGCTCCCTCCCGAAAGCCCGAGTGCCGGGTGCGTAGATGCAGGCGCCCGGCTTCGTTGTGGGCCCGCAGAAAGGATCGGGCTGCCCGCAAATAGGCCTCCGACTCGCGCTGCGGCGCTCCGCCATAGGACTCGCACTTGGCATAGCCAATGTGGCACATGGCCGCGTACTGCAGGATGCCCGCCTCCTCGAAGCTGTAGGCCAGCCGCTGGAAGTCCGCCTGAACGTCGCCCACGCTCGGTGCAAAGCGTCTGGGGATCGGAGGGGGAAGATAAGGGATTGACAACGAGGCAAGGATGACGAGTAATCTCTTTTCCTATATTTCGTGGATACTCACTTGAAGAAGCCGGCCCGCTCGAACTTTTTGATCTTGCTGGAAGCTCGGAGATATTGCTCCAAACTGGCACTCACTGCCCCAGCCGCTTGCTCCATCTTGGCTCGTGCAGTGGTTCCACACTCTTCCCGATGCCCGGGATGTGGCAAATGACTCAATAATCCCCTATGCCCAGGCGTTTCTTTGTGTTCTTCAAAGGAAGTTGTGAAAAAATGTAAAAGTTGTAATGTTTTGTTTATGTGCCAGGCCAGGAGTGACCAGATGGTTGAGAGCAGCAAAATGCCCGATTTTATCGTCCCACAGCCACACTGCCAGCGGAGGCTTATGTTTTCCAATTGGAAATTTTTAATAATTAAATTTTTGTTGTTAATAAAAATATTCAAAATTGGCATAAGTTTTTATCGCTAAATTAATAGTAATTTAATTTAAGGGGTGATTTGGGAATTATTTTAATGGTTTATTTGAGAGGCACTAGGGGAATTCTTGAAACTTGTTTTTTGCTGATTAAAATTAATTTTAAGCTATTTAAATTTAAGAGCAAAATCCAACTAGTTGAAATCAACTTTGTTTCATTTCTTCATTTCTTCATTTTTTAAATATTCAAACATTTCAGAATACTGCCCCTAGATAAAAATTAAAATGCGAAAAAAATGAATATTTAAAAATTTTATTATATATATTATAAATGATAAATATTAAGTCACAAATATATTAAATAGTAATTTTTGAGTAATAATTTGTATAATTTGTTGCCAAATTCGACTTAAATTATTACTTTAACGTAAAAGAGCTCCCCTAACATTTTCGCGCAAGCTAACACTTCCGACAACCTGGTCCCACTTAATTCGCTGTCTCTTGTGCTGGTCACACCGGCACAGATACATCGCAAAAAGGTCGCAATTTTTTTGAGCAGCGCTCACATTCCGGAAATTCAGCAAAATTTACGGCGGAATTTAGGAACACCAACACCCCACCCACCCAGCACATACACACAATACACACAGGAAGCAGCAGCAGCAGCAGCGGCACAGGACACAACATGGCCATAGCCGAGCATGACAACGTTTTTATTTTTGTGCCAAATTTGATCGGTGAGTCTTTGTTGTTTTTTTCGAATAGATTCCGGAGGGGTAAACAAATCGAATATGTTGATTTATGGGCCACAAACACACACACACACACTTGGGCATTTTGCTAATTGGATTAGTTGGGTGGCGGCTAACCTGACAACCTGGAAGCCCCAGTCAGGTTCAGGGGCAAATGCCACCCCGGCAAACAAAAAAAAACAACCCCTACCCCTCTTTCTCCTCCTCCTTCTCCCCCTCCTCCTCCTTTTCCCCCCAACAAGTTATCGATGTTTGCAATTGATTTTTTTTGGATTTCGACATTCCACAGGCTATGCCCGCATCGTTTTGGCCCTGATCGCCTTCTGGTTCATGTCCACCAACTATGTGATCGCCGGCTGGTGTTATGTAATCTCCGCCCTGCTGGACGCCGTCGATGGACACGCCGCCCGGGCCTTCAATCAGAGTAAGAACGGATTCTCCGCCCATGTAGTCTATCTGATCGCACTTTGGCCGCCTACGTGCGACGAATCAAACACCTGTCTCTGCCCTGCGTTGCTCAGCCGCTTCTTATCTGCCTATATATCTATGTACATACATATTCCGTAAATGGCGAACCACGATATGGTCACGGTTGGATGGAGGGCGCAGCCATGACTAAGTGCCTGCAATAAGAGCGCATATTGGGAAGATTTCCCCTATACTTGAGGTTGTTCATGTTATTTTGACTTCTAATGCTCCCCTCTCTCTCTTTAGGCACTCGTTTTGGCGCCATGCTGGACCAGTTGACCGATAGATGCGGCACCACTGGCCTGCTGGTCACCCTGGCCTACTTCTATCCCGATTACATGTTCTGGTTCCAGCTGTCCATTGCCATTGATGTGGCCTGCCATTGGCTTTTCATGCAGACGTATGTATATGTCAAGGTTTAACCTTTTACCTTTGAATAATTAATTAATATATTTATAATTCTCTTCTTGCAGGAGCGTTGTGGTTGGTCGCAGCTCGCACAAGGTCAACGAGAACTTTATAATGCGGCTGTACTATCAGAAGGACATACTCACCTTTATGTGCTGCGTCAATGAGCTGTTCTACGTGTGCCTGTATCTCTTGCATTTCACCTACGGACCGCTGAGTGAGTCTTATAAGCTCCCAACTCACATTCCCAAGTAGCCTAATCAATTTCGTTACGTTTTGCAGTATTTGGAGCCTCGCTCTTCAAGATACTCGCCTTCCTCACGGGCCCCTTTGCCGTGCTCAAGGCCCTGATCTCGGTGATGCACGCCTATGTGGCGGGCATCGATCTGGCTGCCGTGGATGTGCGCGAGCGGCAGGAGAAGCGGCAGAAGGCGGAGTCGGTGACCGGCGCCGGCAAGAAACTGGAGTAAATCTTTGAACTTCCAGCAAAAGAAGAAATCTTGATTCCAAAACAGAAAATGAAACCTTAAGAGAGGACGTAGAGATCAGATGAGATGAGATGAGACGCATGTTTATGTATATGAAAGGGCATTAGGCAACCAAATAGGATGTGTGTGTTAGTAGAATTTTAAAATATTTTTATGCGCTATTGCAAGGATTGTTGACCTTATTTTGTATTTTTCTTATTTTTTAGTTATTTACCAAATGCAGCAATTATTTTTGAATTGAAAGTAAAAGAAAAATTAAGCGATTCGTTCCACAGGAAACACAGAGATGAATTTGAATAGTCTTAGCGTGTAGCCTGTAGTAGCCCGTAGCTGTTGCATATATATATATATACATATTTATTTGGCCTTTAGTTTAAATACATTTCTGTGACGTGACGCTTACACATTATATATTTTACATATATATTTAAATATATATATACACAAGCTGTAAACAGAGTCGACGTGTATATTTCCAGGATATATATCTCATTTTGTTCGATTCAAGACCTTCTTCCTACCAGCAATTGTCAGACGCAACTCTCTCAATGTAACTAATGTGTATTTCTAATCGTAAGCATAAACAAAAAAAAACAAAAACAAATGTAATTGGAGACCTGCAGGAAATAAACGAAAATAAATGTGTTAATGTGGTGTATTTAATTAATGAGTTATTTATTTATTTATTTGAAATTAAGTTAAGATTTGTTGCTTTCTTTTACAGCTATTTTGAATTAAACTAAAAAATATTTATTTATTTATATAGAGAGGTAAAGTTCATTATAATAAATTAAGAAATATAGAGCTCTATGTTTCTTATCGAAAATACCGTAAAGTTTGATATACCAAGAATATAGAATTTTATAATAAATAAATTAGTTTTTATCCCGAATTTATATTTGATAAATGTTATTTAATTTCCATCCTTTTAGTGTCCGTAAAGAAAGTAAATTAAATAACTTTTATTTTCTATTAATTTCTGTTTATATTTATTTATAATTGTTCTTTAAACATTGTTTATACAATTAAAGATTGTGATATATCAAATATAATATAAATCGATAATTAACGCTTGGCGTTAGATCAAACATCGATTGCATATCGATATATCGATATATCCTGCCATTTCCCATCCCTGGTGAACTTTATTTTAATTAAAAATAAAAAACTAAAGCTTAACCTATTTAAAAAATTGATTGGCATATTTCCGAGGAATATTCCTCATAATTGTTTTGGAAACCAACTAGGCCCTATATTTATAGTCAAAATTGATCAATGACAAGTGTAAATAAGCTCTCCATTTCGCGGTCCATCCCCTTTAGACGTTTGAATAGCGCGCCACAATTGCTGCTTCTGCTTCTTTCGTGTCAGCTGATGCACAGGTGGAGCAGTGCAGCCCTGGGCCGGATTTTACACAACATAAACACTCTCTGGAGGGATCTTTCCGATCCGGATTCTGCCTTCTACTCGCACCGGGACCAAGACTCGGGCGATGCCCTGAAGCGTCGAGGGATTGCCATGAAGGTCCTCGCTCGTCTGGGCCGCCTAGTGCGCTACGCGGTGGCCTATGCCGCCATGACACACTGCACCTTCGAGTACATCGGTGACTTTGTCCTGGTAAGAGTTACCCGTTTGATGGCTTCGTTTCTCTGATTATCTTATTTTATGTTATCCCCGGATGGCAGTGCAAGGGACCCTCCATGGAGCCCACGCTGTACTCGGACAATGTCCTGCTCACCGAACGCCTGTCCAAGCACTGGCGCACCTACCGTCCCGGCGACATTATCATTGCCATTTCACCGATCAACGCCGGCCAGTACATTTGCAAGCGAATTGTGGCCGTGTCTGGGGATCCGGTGCTCACCCAGAAGCCGCATCCCATCGAGACCGAGTATAGTCCCGAGAAAGGTAGCGGCGCTGGTGCTGGCGACAAGAAGAAGCCCTTGATGGTGAGGGACTATGTGCCCCGAGGCTACGTTTGGATTGAGGGGGACAACAAGGCCAATAGCTCTGATTCGCGCTACTACGGGCCCATACCCATCGGCCTTATCCGGAGCCGCGTGCTCTGCCGCATTTGGCCGCTCTCCGAGCTCACCGGTCTCTAGAAATGATTGATTTTATTCTCTCAAAACCAAGCTACAGTTTGCTGGCAGCTCTGAGCTGCCTGACCCGGTCCCTGGGTTCGGGATCATGTAGATTCTGTGCGTTGTTGGCTGTTTATGAGGGAATAAAGCAGAAGAAAGCATCTAAAGGAACTGCCTATATATATATATATACCATACATATATATTTATCATACATTTATTAAAACATTTCCTTTTTCATTTCTTAAGAGAAACCAATTAGTTTTTAGCTGTAATACAAATGTGTTATCAACAGAGAAAATGATATTATAATTATGTTGTTGGTGATTTAAATAAATATGCAGAGTGCACAAGTTGAGAGTATGAAAAATATATACTACGTTTTATGGGAATTTGGAGAGGTTTAAATACTTAAATTCATGAAATGTATTATTTTTTTTAGTAAATTTACAAGGTAATGCTTATGGATATTGAAAACCAAAATTGCATGTTGGTTTTAAATATTATTTTGTATTTTCCGAATTTACCTCATAGTTTTTACTTTACTTGTTTGGTTTTTCTTCCATTAATTTAATATACATCTTCCTTATTTCATTTAAGTTCAGTTTGTTTTGATATTACATGTTTTATATATTTTTTTTGTATTCTCTGAATTAACCTGATAATTTTTACTTAACTTGTTTGTTTTTTATTCTATTTATTAAAAGTACACCTTCTTTATTTCACTTAAATTCAGTTTGATTTGATATTTAATGTTTAAAATATTGTTTTAAATAATATTTTGTATTCTCTGAATTAACCTGATAGTTTTTACTTAACTTCCTTGTTTTTAATCATTAATTTAAAGTACATCTTCCTTAAATTCAGTTTGTTTTGATATTAAAGCTATAATTATTATATTTTAATATTTATTTGTGACATTTTAATATTATATACATATTATTATATATAAAAATATTTTGGCAAAGGTATTCATTTTGATTAAAAATTTGTTAAATCGAAAACTATGTTTCAATAGTTTGTCTTCTTATCTTGAACTATATATTACACTTTTTCTATTAGAAAAAATTTGTATTCAACATGTTTATTTTATTTTTTAATTTATATTTATTATTTTGATCGTTTTTGTGGAAAATGTATAATCTGGTTCAGACTGGTAAGCTTCGTTTAATCGTTTAAATTTCTTAAAATTCTATAGTTTTTAAGCAATAAATATTATTTATTTAAAAAAAAACTATAAAACTATATATTTCTATTGTCCCTTTTTATGCAATTCTCAAATTAAATATGTCTTTAAAAATCAGACACAATAAAAACAAATTTAAATTTACTATTTAAGGTTATTTTATATACCTTCCTAAAACTCTAAATAATAGACACTTTTAGGGGGAGTTGAAATCGCTTTAGGATAAGCAATAATTATGATTTTTACTAGTCTAAATTTAAAATAAAACAATTAAAGGATGGTATTGTCACATTTACAGCAGTGCCCGAATTTCCTCGGAATTTTTATGATGTTTAAAAAACAGCGATTTAAAAACACATATTTTTTAAACAAATTTAATTTAAAAAAATCTAAAACAAACAGAACATAAAATGTACAGCTGAAAACCAAAAGAAAAACCAAAAAAGCACACGCAAAATAAAAAAAAACATTGCATTTATTTAACTAAAGTATAAACATATTAGTTGTGCTGTTGACCTAATAAAAAAAATTGCACTAATGTTTTGGCCATGGAAATAAACAATCTCACGCCTGGCGGCTGGGATCCTCCTGTTGCTCCACATAATACAGATTGTACTTCTTCTTGAGCACCTGATGGACATCGTCGCGACAGGTGATGGTCAGCCCACGCTGCTGATAGTCCAGATAAGTGCGTACAAACTGCCTGTTGGTCTGATGCACCTGCGGATGTTCCAAGAACTCGGCCACCGGCATCCACTGGAGCCTAGCGATTTCACGTTCGCACCGCTTAAAGTCCAAATTGAGGGGCTTGAGGCCGATGACTACATACAGATCGGAGCAGCCAAAGCTGCCGCCATGTGCATGCCGGAGGCTGACCACCGAACGGAACTCGGTGCGAATGCCCGTCTCCTCGGCCACCTCTCGCATCGCCGCATCGATGAGATTCTCCCGCGGCTCAACATAGCCGCCCGGCAGTTTCCAGCTATTGGGTATCATTGCATACCGATCGGATACGACCAGGACTTCGTCCTTCTCGTTGATCACCAAACCGCCGACGCCCATGAGCGTGTGGGCATAGGTGGGCAGATTGCTGGACTCGTCCTCGGGCAGCCAGCGATAGAGAACGACCTCTCCGGTGCGGGCATGATGGAAATCGAAGCCATTCTCCGCCAGAACGGGCACCCAGTCGGCCTGCTCCTTGTACACACGAAACCAAATGGCTCGGTTCTTGTTGGCCGTCCAAAAGTCCAGAGATTCTGTGGATTTTAAAAAGTTTATAGAGAGATAAATAACCCTTTCTCCTACTCACTCTTTAGTTTATCCCTAAAACTGCTGGTATTATCCACTTGCTCTTCACGTCCATCCACTGTGACGCCGGCAAAGCGATCCGTCACGCCGCGGAAGACATCCGCTGGAGTTTCCATGGCCTTAAAGCTTCAAAAAAATGGTTGTTAACTGGGTTTAAATGGGAGTCTTGGAAACTTACCTCCTAATTAACAGCCGTTGTGGCTGTGGCTGTGACTGTGACTGCTGCTGATTTCGGTTCCCTCTCGCCCTTAGCTCGGGTCGCAGCGCTGCTGTAGATAGTAAGCGGTGTCTAGCGGCCTGGAGGAGCGTCCTCCATGAATTGAACGCCGGCAGGGTTAGAACGTTTCTGCGACCCACAAGACTTGCGGCAAACATTAAATAATTGCGCAACTGAAAGACGACGACGACGACGACGACGACGATGGCAGAGGCCCGACCACGTTGGCGTCGCAACTGGAGATCGGAGGAGGTATTTCCAGAGTTCGCGGCGAAGCCAATCCCTGGGCCTGCTCTATGTGTGTGTGTGAAACAAAGCAGAAAAATAGACAGGTTGAAAAAGCAGTACGGCTCCAAACATTGATGCAAATCCGATGGGCAGCAGGTGGATAAGAAGGAGGAGTATATAGCCCCACTATCTATAAGCTAGATAAGCGATAAAGGCGCTGTTACGCTTCGAGTTCTGTTCTTGACAGTTCAAATTTTGCCGCTCATGTCACATGCCATAGAGATGGGCGATGGAGTCGTGAAAAAATATCGAATAGAAAATAATTACATGTTAATGTCAAATAAATTAATGTAATTACAAGTGATTTGTCAATTTTATTATTTAATATTTAGTTGAGTCAAGAAAATGCGAATTCCAGAATTAAATTCCTTAAGATATTTATTTAAAAAACAAATAAACAAACTAATTTTATTTATATTTAGTCGAACTAGATTTTTTTAGTAATAAAAAAGGGTTTTTTTTTTCGATTACTTCATAATTTTCAAAAAATTTAACTGCTTTAAAGCTAGCTAGGCCACGTGACACGACTTGGCTCACAACACTGATCGCTCATCTCTAGTTCGCAACCTTGACTGACAGCCCAAGGTGCGAGTGTATGTGTGTGTGTGTGTGTGGGCGGCGGTTGCCAGTGTGTGCGTTCAAAACGTTTCCGCATGGGCTCTCTTGCTTGTTGTTGTTTGTGTAGCGGCGAGAGAATGTTTATCAAGCTGCGTTGCGTCCCGAGTGCTGCTGTTATCAACGCGCCAGACAATTTATGCGCGCGGGTTTAGCTTTTTACATAACAAACAACAAACAACAAACTTGTCACTTGCAGCAGCAGCAGCAAAGCTTCTAAATTTCCACTCACAAATAGAACGCCAACAAGCGGTTGAGGGTCACTGCAAATACACCTTGCACTGTATTACTGGTCGGATCGATCTTGCCGGAGAGCTGGACAATTGTTTAATGGAACGCACCGAGCGCCAGAACTGGACTTTGGCATAAAAACAAAACAGAGCAAAAATCAGAGCGCGCGATTTCAATTCCTTTCCGCACCGTTTCTCAAGTTCCAGGGATGGACACAGCGGCGGATCAGCTGTTTGGCACAGGTGCCGATATCTTAGCTATTTTTGCGCCAAGCTAACAGCTGTTTTTAGCATTAAATTTAAATTTAAATTAAACTTAAGGGTTTCCTGCCCCCGCAATTAATTTTTTAATGCCTTACGTTTTTATCATAATTTATTTACTTGCAGCAGATTATATTAAAGCCGTTTCTTTTTTGCAATTGCCTTTGTTTCGTTTTAAAGGCAAGTGTTGGAAAGCGAACCAAGTGCTATTTACAGTTATGTTTGATCGAGTGCAATACTGGCCAATAAGAAAATAGTTGGCTTTGATTTTTACTTAGTTGTAACCAATTTTGGCGTTTACAAAAGTGGCATAAATCGGTGCAGAGTGTTGTAGAAAAGAGGCCGAGGACGACGAAGGAAAGGCTTCGGAATCGGGGATCGTGTTGTTGTTGTAGTGGTGCGTTTGTCTGTGCCGGGCTTAGCTCCTTCGCTCCACAGTCGCCGCCAGTCGCCAGTCGCCGTGCTTTTGAACCATTTTTAAATAAGATTCACTTTTAAAATTTTTGAAAAGAATAAAAAAGGTTAGCCAATGATCAATACGCGAGCCAGACGTGGCAGACGTGCTGCACGCAGGACGCTGGGCGGTCTGCCGGCCGGTGGTGTGCACTTAACTTGAATTTTTTGAAAATGAAACACGAGAAAAATGTGAAATCCGAACTTAATTGCGGCCATTGGAGGCGCGCGGATCGGGTGTGCTCTGGCGCTTTGTTGTCTCCTGTTTGTAGTGGTGATAATCGGACCAGTGCTCCTGCGGCTCTTCCTTGCTTTCGCCGCCCTCGCCCTCACCCTCACCCTCGCCATCGTCGCCGTCCATGTCCTCGTCATCCTCGTCCTCCATCAGCCAAGTGTGCATGGTGGCATTCAACGCAGAGCATCGCCGTCGCGGATCGGTGTCCAGCATGGGCTGCAGGAAGGACTCAAATTCGAGGGCATCGCCGGTGGACCAACTGTACTTGTTCACCAGCACAGTGCTCAGGGATCGCTGCTGCAGGTTGTGAATGTGGCGCAGCGTGCCATTCGTACGGATAAAGTTCTGCGCAATGCTGCCCGGCACGATCAGCTCCCTGGGTATAGGGCCGCACGTCTCAATAATGCTGGCTATGTGCGTTTCATCCAATGTGGCCCGACCGCGACGCTCCTGGGGATTGAACAGATAATCGCCGGTGGCCAGCTCCCAAAAGAGACAGGCAGCACTCCAAATGTCCGCCTTCTCATTGTATCCGGCCCCGAGAATGACCTCCGGTGCACGATATTCACGCGTTTGAATGTCATCGGTGAAATGATGATTGAACCAACAGGCATTGCCCATATCCGCGATCTTCACCTTCAGCGGGCACACCTCCACGGCGGGATCCTTGCGCGAAATAATGTCCAAGTTTGGCAGGCAGCTGCGACGCTTGATCTGAGGGAAAACGAGGTTCAGGTAAGTGAAAAAGAATCAATTAACATGTTAATAATAACTACCATTATCCCCAAACTGTCCTCATTTGACGTCTTGCTCATCATTTTGGTTAGACCGCTGCAACTGCTGCTGCCCTGCTGCTGCTGCTGCTGCTGCTTGACCTTTCTGCCACGCGGTGTCAACACCACCTTGCCCAGCTTATGACGCTCCCTCTCCAGCCTATCCAACTCCCTGGTCTTCCTCTGGACATGCCATATAAACTCCAATGGATTATTGAATAGCATACGTACAGCCTCCGAGTAGATGTCCTTGGGCAGTTTCTTGCCAATATATTGTGAGCTTCGCTTGCCCGTCTTGTTCTCACTCTCTGAGCGCATCAATTGTTCCACATGCTCCAGATCCTTGTCGTTAAGGAACACGATACCCTCAATGGGTGGCATAAAGGGCAACTTGCCGGTAACAGCCTGAACCACAAGGCTGGGCGTTAGATAATTGTTTTGGGCCAAAGCCATGAGATCCTCAATGGCCTGCTGACGCAACCACTGACGATGCTCCAGAAAGAAGCTAATGTTGCGCTTGACACGAGCCCGTAACTTGCGCTTAGCGGTCTTGGTTAGCTTGGTAGCAACGGGAACGGTCTTCAAAGTGTTTTTCGATGAAGAATTGGTGGTGGTGCCGCCGCTTTTGGCTGTGCCCCGGCGGGATCGCTTGCCAGTGCTCTTGTTGTCGGCATTAGCAGCCGCCGGGCGACTTGTCCTGTCCTCCGGAAATAAAAAGCTCACAGAGCGATGGGAAGCGGCCTTGCCAGCGGTGGCATTTCTGTGAAGGGATTAGAGAGATGTGATAGGAATGTTATGTCTTTTATGTCTTTTCCTACTCCACACTTACCTTGGCTTAATGAGATGTGCATTTTCCCTGAAGAAAGCAGTGACCACGCGTGTGGCCTGGGCGCGTACAGCCAGATCGTTGCCCACCATTAGCACATTCTCGGGCTTCAAATCGGTGTGAATAATGCTGCAGTGCTTGTGTATATAATAGAGACCCTCCAGCACCTGCAGAGCCACCTGCTTGACGTTACTTATCGGCAGACCCTGGTAGCGCGATCGCTGTATCAGCTTGAGCAGGGTATCGCCCAGAATCTCAAAGACCAGGCACAGATGCGTGCCATGGGTGCCGCTGACGCTAAAGTGATCGGTGAACTGAACGATGCGATCGCGCAAAGGATGCCAATGGCTGACGGCTATGAAATTGAGCAGCTCGATCTCGTCGCGTGCCGTCTCGGTGAAGTGATCCGCTGACTTGACAAACTTGACGGCGCAATAGCGCTCCAGCACGGTATCAAAGCACATCCAGACCACGGAGAAGTGTCCCCAGCCAAGCTTGTGTATGGCATAGTAACGATCCTTGAAGATATCGCCCACCGATACCGGATGATAGCCACCGAATTTATACTGTCCGGGGCTCTCCTTTTGCATAAAGTCCGAGTCATAATCGATGTTAATCTGGTTTGTCTCATCGCCACCGACATTCTCATTGGCTTCGCCATCTTCAACGTAACCGGTGTCGTCGCCGTTGTCTTCCTTTTCATCGACATCGTCATCGTCATCGGGATCGGCATCGGCATCGGCATCGGCATCGGCATCCTCTTCGTCCTCCTCCGGTGCATATGTCAAAGTAGAGCCCGTTGGTGAGGTTTCCAAAGCATCACCCGAGTTCTCAAGCTGAACGATCGTTGGTTCTTTCGGATCTGTATCCGATTCGGAGCACTCGAAGCCGCCGTTCTCAGAACGCAGCACCAGCACCCCGGCGCCAGACTCGGCCTGTTCCTGATGGACCACCACGGTTGTTTCTACTACTGGCAAGTGAATCTGGGCCGGCTTCACGGTCAAATCCTCGCTGGACGATTCCGAGTTGAAGCTAAAGAACTCCTCGTCTGTGGTATCCTCAGTATTGTCCGCCATTCCTATTGGGATTTTATGTTTTTGGGATTATATTACAACTCTTTTTTTTTAATCGAATTTAAAAAACGGAAATTACAGGACAGCTTCTATGACTTGTGATGCGAACCGGGTTACAGGGATCGACAGAATGAACTGTGTGTGCTGGTCGGATTGAGCTAAGGGGGGCAAGGACTACTAGTTTTTGATATTATAAACATTTTTCGAATTGTTTTACTGGGTATTATTATATGAAAATGTGTTATTTGTTATTTATTTTAAGAGAAAAGAAGCCTAGAGTTAATTATATAAAATGTAAAGCATAAACGAAGAATGCAGTTAATCAAAAACCATAATCAGCATCAACAGTAGCTTTGATCTAGACATGTTCTTCAGGTCTCTAGTCTCTGGTAACTTTAAAACTATCTGGATAAGTCTTTCTATAAGCTTTTTCTTATGTATTTTAATGTTAAATAACCGTGTTTAAGGATAATCATAAAGCTGGCATAGAAACAATTGAAAAATCAATCGAAGAAAAAAAAAAATTTCAATATTTGTGAGCTACTT
The DNA here is from genome assembly GCA_008042675.1 of Drosophila seguyi. Classification (NCBI taxonomy): domain Eukaryota; kingdom Metazoa; phylum Arthropoda; class Insecta; order Diptera; family Drosophilidae; genus Drosophila; species Drosophila seguyi. Next base: position 75,963 of record VNJU01008513.1, read on the forward strand.
TGAAATACAAACTTTTTAAGCTATTTTAGAATTACCTTTTTCAAACCATAAAAATCGGGAAACTATCATAAATTTCTCTAAGAAACTATAGAAATTCTAAGAGGAAATGTAAGATGAAAAAAGAGGAAATTCAACATAACCTAAATGCCATGTTTTTATGTTTGCATTTCATGTTTAATCATGTTCAATAACACCAAAAACCGCATTTCCGCAAGCTATTTTGAAGTACAAACTTTTTAAACTATTTTTTAGAATTACTTTTGTCAAACCATAAAAATCGAATAACTATCACAAAGTTCTCAAAGAAACCATAAAAATTGTAAGAAATGTAAAAGAATAAGAGGAATTTCAACATAACCTCAATGCCATCTTAAAGCAATTCATGTTTAATCATGTTCAATAACACTAAAAACCTCATTTCCGCAAGCTCCAGTTAAGCAGTTAACTAAATAACATATAAAAGTATATAGAAAACAGACAAGACGGATACCTAGACCAAAGATATATGCACAAATATTACTTACCTGTACCGGATGTGGTTCTATCTTGTGGATACAATCCTTCACCACAGTTGGTTCGTTTCATACTCTAAAAAATAAGTAAGGATTTTCTTTGTGAGCCGGTTTTTTCTGTAGAATTTTTTATTTTTTTGTACTTGTTCGTTCGAATGATTGCCAACGAATGCTACATATTTTCTAAAGACTTACAAACATTGAGAAACAATTGGGGATGGGCATGCTTTGATGGAGGTTTTTTTAAAAAACTTATTTCGAAACTGAATATCTTCAAACGGAACTTTTATAAATGTAAAATAAGGAATATCTTACAGCATTATTTAAATGTTTCTAAAAGTATGCAATTAATTAATGCTGCGGAATGTTATCCTTTTCCTGAACACTTTTTCGGGGGATGTAAAACCTTAATATTTTTATAGCATACTTTTGTGGATGCGTGTAGAGTCCATAAAAGAGTGTGGAAATTATATCCTATTTATTATTATTAATAAATATTTAAGCATTTTATCAATTTTGAAGTAAACTATAAAGAAAATTAAGTAAAATATTTAAAATGGCTGATTTTGAATTTTCAAAACAATTTTATTAAGATTTTTAGAGCACCTTAGTTTTGTATAAATTAAATTGTTTACCATTTTCATGGTTAAAGAAGTTTGTAGGCATTGTAGATTTCAACAAGAAAAACAAGGGAACTTTTATATATTTTAAATTTATTTAATTGCAGACCAAATTTCTTGAAAAATGTAAATACATGTTTCCATAACTTATTTCCAAGATTAAATATATTTTATATTTTTAATACTCTTTTCGGGATATTATAATATCAGTCAGAGGCACAGAAAAATGTGAAAGAGTCATTTCCGCCCTATAAATCATATATATTCTTGATCAGCATCAACAGCCGAGTCGATCTAGCCATGTCTGGTTGGAAAACAAAATTTCAAAATTTTTTTCGAAATTTTTATTGAAATTTTACTTAATTAAAATAGTCAAAAATTAAAAAAAAAATTTATTTTAGAATAAAATGAAATAGAGTATGCAGCATTATTAGCAATAAAACCACTAACTCAGAACAGTTTTCCGAATTCAAATAAATTTTTGGCTTAGTTATTAAATTTTTAACCTTAAATTTTTCCAAAAATTCTTTTATATTTTTAATACTCTTTTCGGGATATTATAATATCAGTCAGAAGCACAAAACAATGTGAAGGAGTCATTTGCGACCCTATAAATCATATATATTCTTGATCAGCATCAACAGCCGAGTCGATCTAGCCATGTCTGGTTGGAAAACAAAATTTTAAAATTTTTTCGAAATTTTTATCGTAATTTTACATAATTTAAATAGTCAAAAATTAGGAAAAAATTTTATTTTAAAATAAAATTAAATAGAGTATGCAGCCTCATTAGCCTTATAAAAACTAACTCGGAACAGTTTTCCGAATTCAAATAAATATATTTTTGGCTTAGTTATTAAATTTTTAAGCTTTAATTTTTCGAAAAATTATTTTATATTTTTAATACTCTTTTCGGGATATAATATCAGTCAGAGGCGCAGAACAATGTGAAGGAGTCATTTCCGACCCTATAAATCATATATATTCTTGATCAGCATCAACAGCCGAGTCGATTAAGCCATGTTTAGTTGGAAAAGAAAATTTCAAAATTTTTTCGAAATTTTTATTGAAATTTTTATTAATTAATATAGTCATAAATGAGGAAAAAAAATTTTTTTTAATAAAATGTAATAGAGTATGAAGCATTTTTAGCCTTATAAAAACTAACTCAAAACAGTTTTCCGAATTAAAATAAAAGTATTTTTCGCTTAGTTATCAAAATTTTAAGCTTTAATTTTCCCAAAAATTATTTTATATTTTTAATACTCTTTTCGGGATATTATAATATCAGTCAGAGGCACAGAACAATGTGAAGGAGTCATTTCCGACCCTATAAATCATATATATTCTTGATCAGCGTCAACAGCAGAGTCGATCTAGCTATGTCCGGTTGGAAAACAAAATTTGAAATTTTTTTCGAAATTTTTATTGAAATTTTTATTAATTAATAAATAAAAATTTTAATAAAATGAAATAGAGTATAAAGCATTTTTAACCTGATAAAAACTGACTTAAAACAGTTTTCCGAATTCAAATAAATATATTTTTGGCTTAGTTATTAAATTTTAACGTTTTAAATTTTCCCAACAATTATCTTATAACTTTTAATACGCTTTTCGCATTTTAAATTTAATCCTAGTTATATGTTTCAGTTTAGAAAAAATATCTAAAAACATTTCATATTATTTAAATCCATTTTAAATATTTTTAAAAGTTGAAAAACGGATTTTAAATTGTGAAAACATATATTTTCCTAAATTATATCTAAAATGTAACCTTAGTTATATGTTTCAGTTAAAAAAAATATCTAAAAACATTTTATATTATTTAAATTTATTATACATATTTTTAATAGTTGAAAAACTGCTTTTAAAATTCGAAAAGATATATTTTCATTCATTATAACTCAAATTAAAATATTAGTTGTAAGTTTGAGTTAAAAAAAAAATATTTAAAAACATTTTTAATTGTTTAAATCCATTTTAAATATTTTTAATAGTTGAAGAAAATGCTTTTCCCTTTTAAAAACATATATTTTGTTACATTACATCTCAAATTAAAATATTAGTTATATGTTTCAGTTAAGAAAAAATATCTAAAAACATTGATTTTCCCTTCAATTTCCACCCCTTTTCCTTTATTCTTTTTTTCAACAATTAAGCAGCACTTGATAATAATTTTTTGCTTTGCCCAATTTCACTCTTTATTTTGTTTATTTTCATTTTGCTATTTTAGTTTTTTTTTTTTTTTTTCGAATCAAAATTGCTGTGCAATTGAGGGCAAAAAATCCTTTTGTTTGTTGTCCTGTGCATTGATTTGGAAAATGACATTTAGAGGCAATAGTTTACAGCAGTTTTTAGCGCAAATTGAAGGGATTGTCAAGGGATAGTGTGGACAGACATAGTTGCAAATATATATATATATATAGCATGCCACACTCAGGTGCTTCAGTTTTTTTTTTTTCGGACAACAATAGCTCCCATTGATCCCTTCCCCCTCTCTGTGTTTGTATTTTGATTGCCAGCTTAACAGGCTCGTCTCGTGTGTGTACTTTTAATTCATTTCCATCAATTTTTTTGGGGGAGAAAATTTTCCAAAATATGTGTAAAAAACGGAGGAAAAACTTACCCCTATCGGAGGGAAATTTTTGGATTTGTTGCCTCTCTCCTCGCTATTCATATATATATTTGCTCAGTTGTTTAAACAAATTTTCCGCTTAGGGATGCGGATCCGACCTCCTGTTTGCACACAATGGATTTCGATTACAATTTCCCTTGGCTTGGCTTAAGTGAAAATACCTTGTCAAATATTTATTAAAAAAAAAAATTATAATCATAATAAAAGGGGGGACAGACAGAACACAGTATATATTTTTTTTTAATATTTGAAAACGTGGAAAGCCCCGAAAATAAGCAAAGAGTTTCCCAGGTTCCCAGGCGGGACACGACTTTAACCTTCCCTTTTCTTGCGTGGAAATCTTGTTTGTAATTAGGGAGTTTTTCTTATCATTTTTCCCCTCCCCTCCCAGGCATTGTTTCTTCACCAATTAAGCGTAATTTCAAGTGTCCCGTTTTCCTCACAAAAACGGGTTCTGCCTCCTCTCGCCTCCTAATGAACTGTTTATGTGTTGCAGGCACACACAATGGGTGGAAAATTTTAAATAAATTAATGTCAATTTTCCCGTTTTTTTTTTATTTAGCTGGTGGGTGGGTTGGGTTGGGTCCAGGCAATAATGAGCAATGCCTTGGCTTTTCTTTTGATTTATTCCCTTAATAATAATAATAAGCTAGAAAAGCAGGAAAATGCTGGCAAATGAGGCTTTATTATTAAGCCATTTGCACACACCCCTTTTTTCGGGACCTTTGTCAACAGAAAATTTGATTATTTCCAACAGGAAATGGTTTAGTTTTCATTTTTTTCATACTTTTTGCTATTTTCATTAAATTAATTTTTTAATTATGAATTTTATAAATATTTTTATTTTGATGTGTTAGGTTTGTGGTTTTACTTATGAAATGATTTTATTATTTAGCTATCATTAATTATTATTTATTTAAAAGAAAAAGAAAGGAATGGGTAATATTTTTCTAGACCTAATTATGATTTTGGTATGGGAATTTTTCTATTATTAATTATTTATTAAATAAAATAACTAATAAATTAAATTATTTATCAAATTATAAAATTAAAATTATATAAAATAATTTGTTAAACTAAATAAATTATCAAATTATTAAATAAAAAATAAATTAAATAATTTATTAAATTAAATTCATTACCAAATTATTAACTAAAAATTAAATTAAATAATTGATCATATTATTTAATTATAATCAAATTAAATTAATGATCTAATTATATAATAATATATTTAAATTGAGTGGTTTATTAAATTGAATTGATCAATTTATCAAATTAAATTATTTATGACGCTTCATACTTTATAATTGATCAAATTTGATAATTGTTTGTAATATATTTTTTAATTTTGATTTGATAATTTTATAAATTTTATTAAATTAAATTTTTTATCAAATTTGATAATTAAAAAAAAATGTATAATTTGATTAATTAAATTCGATTATTTAAAAAAAATTAATACTTTTATAAATTATTTAATTTAATAATAATAATAATAATAATTTTAATTTATTAATTATATAAATTAATTAAAGTATTAAATTTAATATATTATATAATTTAAAATTTTCAAATTAAAACCAAAAACTTAAATTTATAAAGGCGAAATGCTTAAGAAATATGTAGCTAGGCAAATGTGGCTAGGCAAATGTTGCTAGGAACATGTTTCAGCAACACACCAATGTTGCACACTGTTTGAGCCTAAGGAACAAGCCTTCCTTAGCTTTATTTTTGTTAATAATGGGCTTAAATAAAATATTTCATATTCCTTAAATACAACTATATTAATTTCACTTTTCTAGCTTGTACCAGAAATTTCAAATAATTTATTTTGAATATTTTAAAAATAATTTTCAAGATTTGGTCAGAGAAAAAGTAGATATTAGTTATATTTTTCCTAAAGCCAACTAATCCTATAATAATAATAAAAATATTGTAAAATCAAACACATAATTTCCCTTTAAACCATAATTAAATTTGGATTATTTTGACATTTTTTGTATTATGCAACAAAGGACCTTTAAAAAAAGTCAGCGCCAAGCTCCGGCAGCTGATCCTTGATCCAGTTTCTCTTCCCATTTTCCCCCCTCTCAAAGATAATGAGCAACGTAATTGGCGCATTTTTGCTAGATTTTTTTTTGACAATGACTCGAGTTCAGTTTGGATGACAAAAGGACCTCGTCTCCTTGCCACAGGCAGCTGCAATGCCAATTGGCACACAATAAAGCGGCGGCACATGCCACACTGCCAAAAAAAAAAAAATAAAATTGAATATAAAGAACAGGAGGAGGAAGACAGAAAAAAAAATAGAAACGAGCACAGGACTGCGAAGGACATAACTGCACATTGACAAAAAGGAAGCGCGTTGCCAAGACAATGGAGAAGTGAAAAATCTCCGACAGCAACACCCCAAGGACAGCTGTCGGCGTCTCCATCTGTTTTTCCACTGCAAAAACCCTCCACTCCGATCTCCCCTCAAGGAATTGATCCTTTTGCATACCTTAAAATATAATATAAAAAAGATATATGTTGATTTTGACACAAGCACTTGATGATATCGAATGGGAATTGAGTTTTTTTGATTGAAATTGTGAAATTATTAATATATATTATGAGATTTGGGGGATTAAATTAGCTTTTTTAAAAGGTTTATTATTTTAAGAACCTTAAAATATAATATTAAAAATATATATGTTGATTTTGACACAAGCACTTCATGATATCGAGTGGGAATTGTGTTTTTTGATTGAAATTGTGAAATTATTTATACATATTATGAGATTTGGGGTATTAAATTACATTTTTTTTATTAATTTGAGAACTAAAGATAGAGAAATTGTGAAATTATTAAATATTTGTAATATTCTGGAAATGAAATTAGATTTTTTAAAAGGTTTATTATTTTAAGAACCTTAAAATATATTATAAAAAAGATATAAGTTGATTTTGACACAAAAACTTGATGATAATGGAATTTGATGAATGGAATTTTAATTTTTTTTATTGAAATTGTGAAATTATTAATATATATTTTGGAGACTCGGGGAATTAAATTAGCTTTTTTGAAAGGTTTTTTATTTAAATAACCTTAAAATATAATATAAAAAAGATATAAGTTGATCTTGACACAAGCACTTGATGATATTGAATGGAAATTTGAGTTTTTTTTATTGAAATTGTGAAATTATTTATAGATATTATGAGATTTGGGGGATTAAATTAGATTTTTTGTATTAATTTGAGAACTGAAGGTAGAGAAATTGTGAAATTATTAAATATTTTTAATACTCTGGAAATGAAATTCGATTTTTTGAAATGTTTATTATTTAAAGAAGCTTAAAATATAATATAAAAAATATATAAGTTGATCTTGACACAAGAACTTGATGATATTGAATGGAATTTGAGTATTTGGATGGAAATTATTAAATTATTAATATATATTATGAGATTTGGGGGAATAAATTAGATTTGTTTTATTTATTTCAGAACTAAAGATAGATATTTTTAATACTCTGGAAATGAAATTAGATTTTTGAGAGGTTTATTTTTTTAGGAAAAGAAGTTACAGATTTTTAGTTAGTTGTTAAAAAATACAAAGTAGTTTAAGCTTTTCTATAAATAATTATTACATATAATAAAGCATAAATAAATAAACTCATCAGCATCCCCTTTTCCTTAATAATTTCCTTTAATATTAATTCCATTTTCCTTAATGATTTCCTTTAATATTAATTCCTTTTTCCTTCATGATTTCCTTTAATATTAATTCCATTTTCCTACATGACTTCCTTTAATATTAATTGAAAAATCCAATAAAAAAAACTCAACACAATGAATATTTCCCTCCTAAAACTAATTATCTCTAATCTTTTTCTATTTTTTTCTATTTTTTCAGTTTTTTCTTTCCATTTCCCTTTCCATTTTTCCATTTCCCTAATTATAAACATTTAAAATTGTTTTTGGAAAAAGGGTTTTTAACCCTGTTAAGCTGCAAGTAAACTTATTCCATAACGCGCGACTAGGCGCGGTCAATCTGTAATTGGATTAAGGCTACTTCCGCGTGCTCAACCCTTGTCTGTGCCCAGCATCCCAGCGTTGAACTGTTGACCCCATCCTGTGACCCTAAGCGACCTTTCTGCGGAAACCAGTGGCCAATCAAGGAATGGCCCTTTGGCTGCTGATGATGATGATGCTGCAACCCGGGAAAGCAAGAAAACAATGGAGAAAAAAAAAATTAAATTAAGAAAACAGAAAACTCTTGATGTCTGGAACCATAAGGGATTTTTATTACATGTAAGTTATGTAAATATTCTGAAAGTAAATCCCTAAACCTTTTCCCTTTGATATATATAAAATTTCCCAAAGGATCCACACTAATTTCGTATCATTTTCAATATTGCAGTTATGAAATTACATCAAAAAGGACATCATTTCCTCTTGTTCAGCCTTCGTGGGAGTCTTGCCATTTGGAGTCACTCCCCGGGACCATTTATCAAATTCATTCAGCTGAATGCAGGATGTGATTCTAGCAGGATATGACATGGCATTAACTGTAACACACATCCTGGCCGTGTTGCTCCACAAAAAACCTTAACGAATCTAAAGGATGAGAAGGGAACAGGATGAGCAGCTGTCCGGCGGGAAGTCACACACAAAACAGGACACGCAGCAACACCGCAAAGTTCGCGCCCATGTCGCGGCCGCTGTAATCCTTTAACTGTCACAAAACCAAAACAAACATCGCGACGAAGTGACCCAGCGACGACCGGAGTGACCTCTTCATTACACACACCGGCGACAATCTTGGCGGGTCGTCAACCGAAATAAAAAAGGGGACGGTTCAGCGACTTGGAAAATTATGCAACACGGCAACGGCGACAGCAACGTGGGATTAGCGCTGTGAAAGGAACTGCTCCTGCTCCTGCAGGATACCATCTCAAGCTGACCCCTGCGCTCTTGTTTTTATTGCCTTGCGTCGGACAATTGATTTTGTGACATAAATTTCGATGTAAACAGCTTTGGTCAGCTTCGGTTTACGTTTCCACCCCGCTGGCGGGCAGAGATGGAGTTGTCAATGGCCCGAGAGCAGCACATAATAAATCAGGTCAGTTGCTGTGATATATGGTCCATAGATAATGGATATATCTATCTTTATCCATAGTAATTACATCCATTAGCCTTGTGTGTTTGCAGAGAGAGCCTTTAAGGAGAGCATTTTGCAAACAAAAGCTTTGGGCATTTTAGGGTTTCGATTTTTTGTTTTGTTTTGAATTGAATTGAAATTGAAAATTGCAAATCTCTGCAAAAGTATAACTAAAATGGACACTTATATAGAAGGGATTTAAAGTAATTAAAATAATTAATGGCTTTTTTCAAACATATATAATATAATATATATACATAATATAAAATTCCAATGGAAAATTCGTTTGTTTTCATTTATTTTTAACAGTTTCAAAGACAAATATAAGTTTTAAAGCATTTTTTTATTAAAAATTAGTTTTGATTTGTTTTAAAAAAAATATATATATAATTCTTAAAGCTTTTTCTTTATTTAAATTTAGTTTTGATTTATTTGCAAAAGAAAAAAATATAATTCTTAAAGCATTTTCTTTTAATTTAAATTAATTTTGCTTCGTTTTTAAAAGACAAATATAAGTTTTAAAGCATTTTATTGAAATTTAGTTTTGATTTGTTTTTAAAAGAATAACATTGTTAATAAGAAATAGTTTCTTAAAGTCTAACTAAATTCCAATTTGTTTTTATATTAAAAAAATTATTAATTTACGAAATTTTAATTATTAATAATATTATTATTGTTATTATTGCTATAACAACATTTATATTATATTTAGTATATAGCCTACTAAATATTAATCCATTCATTAAGGAAATCTTATAAAATAATCATATTTTGAGCCTAACAATTTAAAGATTTAAAGAAATTTCAACTATTTTGATAATTTATTATTTTTATTTATTTTATTTGATTTATATATTCATAATAAGGAAATATTTAAAATATTTAAAATATAAAATTTAAAACATATTTTGTGTAAAACAATTTAAAGATCGAAATTTGAACTAATTTTATAATTTGCAGAAGTAGTTTTATGGTAAATATGTATATTTATATATCATAAATATTATGAATATTTAAACTATTATATTACCATAAAACTACTGCTGCAAATTATAAAATAATATAATAATAATACATATATAATAATAAAATATAAAATTTAAAACATATTTTCAGTATAAAATTTTAAAAAATCTAAATTTTTTTACTAATTTTATAATATCCAGAAATAGTTTTATGGTAAATAGTTAAAATATTTATAAAATTTATGAAATATTTAAATAAATAAATAAAAATTTTAAACAGATTTTGAGTGTAAAATTTAAAAAATCTTAATTTCAATGAATTTTATAAATTCTTGAAGTTGTTTTATAGTTCAAAAATTTAGAATATTTATAAAGTATTTAAAATATAAAATTTAAAACATATTTTGAGTAAAACAATTTAAAAATTAAAAAAAAATTCAAATTTCAACTAATTTTATAATTTCCGGAGTTGTTTTATGGTAAATATATATATATTTTAAATATTATAGTTTCAATATTTCATAAATATTGTGAAAATTTAAATTATAATATTTAAAACATAAAAATTTCAATTTAAAAACCCAAAAATGTTTAAAAATTATCTTATTTCAAATTGGTAGTCTTAAAAAAAGAGTTTTTATTTTTAATTAAAAGAGTAATCAACTCAGAAACCAAATTTTAAAGTATTCCTTAAAAGCTAAACTCTTTTTTTAAACTAGTTTATTTTTAAAAATAAGTTCGTATTTCAAAATATTCAAAAATTTCATTAAAAATAAGCCAAGTTATAACTCCAAACAAACCCCATTCAAAAAACTATAATATCAGAAACTATTAACGAATCTGGTAACCTTGACAATCCCCACCCACATCACTCATAATTATGCAAGGACCTGACCTGGACGGCTTCCTGTTAGCGGCTACATGCCACCGAGGCATTAGAACCCGCTCGATTCCGATATGCAAACATATAATTGAAAACTGTCAACGTCTGACAAATTTCCCGTCGTAAAAGTCCGCGCGGCTAACCCTAAATTAACCAAAAAAAAAACTAAACAAAAACCCCCACAAGCCACAAAAGTCATAAAGTTCTGATCGGCAGGTCCTACGGGGAGGAGGAGGTCTCGAGGCCATGGCCATGGGCGAGTCCTTGGGCGAGTCCTTGGGCCGTGTTAATGTGTTAGGCGCGTGGGTTTGTAGGGTGGTTCGGCCAGTGGCTTGCAATTTGCCGATATGAATCTACGAGCTGTACTTTTGACAGTTTATCATTATGGTGGCGCGATCCTTGACCCTAGGTCCTGCCACTGCTGGTCCTGCCACTGGTGGTGGGTCATTACATAGTAAACATTTTGCCTAGTTTTTTATTTTTTTTTTCATGTTTTTAATTGATTTTCTGCACTTTTTAGTCATTAGTTTTGGGAGAGTCGCACAGGGGAGTCCCTGATAAGGTGCCTGCGATAGCAAAGGCCATGATTAATGATTTTTTATAAAGAATATTGTATTTTATTTAAAATTTATATCAAGCTGAAGTTAAAGGTTTTTTCGGAAGAAAGTTGAAGGTTATTTTGAAAAAGAGTTTAAAGTTATTTTGAAAAAGAGTTTAAAGTTATTAGGAAAGAAAGTTAAAGGTTATTTCGAAAAAGAGTTAAAGGTTATTTACATTAAAATATTTCCTGTTTCTGTATATATTATTTTGTTATTATATGATTTTGTTTTTCATTATCTTATTTTTATTTTTTATTTATTTCATGTGAAAGTTAAGGGTTATTTATACTTTAAATAGTTCCTGATTTTGTATATATTATTTTGTTATTATATTATTTTTTTATATATATTATTTTGTTTTTCATTATTTTTAGGTTATTTCAAGTGAAAGTTAGGGGTTATTTTTACTTTAAAATATTTTCTCATTTTTTATATAATATTATTTTGTTATTATAATATTTTGTTCATATATTATATTGTTTTTCATTATTATTACGTTATTTCGAGTGAAAGTTAAGGCTTATTTTTACTTTAAAATATTTTCTGATTTTTTATATAGTATTATTTTGTTTATATATTATTTTGTTTTTCATTATTATTAGGTTATTTCGATTGAAAGTTGAGGGTTATTTTTACTTTAAAATATTTTCTGATTTTTTATATTATATTTTTATGTTATTATATTATTTTTTTATATATATTATTTTGTTTTTCATTATTTTTAGGTTATTTCCAGTGAAAGTTTAGGGTTATTTTTGCTTTAAAATATTATCAGTTTTTTTAATGCATATTATTTATTTAGATATTTATTTACATATTTATTTATTTCAATTAATGATGCTTGCACTTAACTTTTGCTTTTGATTATTATACGTTATTTCAAGAGAAAGTTAAGGGTTATTTTTACTTTAAAATATTTCCTTTTTAGTATATTATTTATTTAGAGTGACTTGATGGAAGTTGCACCCAAATTTTGCTTTTGATATTAAAAATACTGAACTCTTATATTTTCTAATATTTGTCTTAATTTTTTACTAATTAAAATCGTTAACGTAAGACACTTTTAAGCTGGTAAAATCCTAAAAAAACCATTAAAAATTTCACATAAAATTTCCACATTAAGTAACCCAACTTTTCTCATAAATTTCTGGTATTATTTTTTAAATTTAAATTATTTATTAAAATTAGTTTAAGCTTACCAATCATAGTCTCGAATCGAAGAATTTCTGCTTTCCTTTACCCCGAGCCTCGTTTCTCACGTCTTCCTTGCTATTGAGGTCCTTTCTTTGTGTTTCCTTATCGCTGAACACGACGCGCCAAAAAAAAAACAAAAATCTCAAAATTTACGAAATAATTCGCACACTCGGCGCTGCCCGAGATTTATTATTTGGCAAACACACACACGCACACACATAAATCTCAATCTGTCGGGAAGCAAAAAAAAAAAATGAAAGCAAAATGTGAATTCGAAAATGAAAACGAAATCATTGTGCCAAAATCAAAAAATTTAACCGCAAATTAGGCAATAAACAATGGCTAAAGCGGTCATGGGTTAATACGTTTAGCATCAGCAGACACAACCCGGGGTCACCACCACCACCGAGAAGGGCTCGAAAGGGTTAAGCGCAAGGGGGGGTTAAGGGTTGTACCTACACACACATATATATTATTTTTAAACGTGCGAAAAAATATAAAATAAAGGAAACCCAGTGATCTCTTTTCGAATCTCTCTCTGTGCCTGCGAATTATTGCAGCAATTAAGAAAATTGCATTTTATTTTTCAAATGTCCTGGATGAGCGCCATTTTGTTTTTGGATGTTTTGGGTAAAATTCTATTCTTTTAAAAGAAACCAATTTACTAAAACAATTAGTGTTTGTAATTAGCATCTAAAAGTTAGGTTAATGAGGCAGTTTTTAGCTAAGCAAACAGGCACAAACATGTCATATGGTAGGCGGTGTCCTTTAACCGTAATTAGGCTGCTCCAGGTCACCCTTAGCGACGAACTGGACATTAGGAAGTTACAAGACTAGAGGCAAGACTTACAAAAAAAAAAAGAAAAAAAAGAAAACAGAAGAAAACATTTAAGGAAATTTGGTAAGAGGTGGAGAAAGAGAAAATCCAGACCAAGACCCAGGCCGCGGGCTAATCAATTACGCAAACGCAACTTGAAGGGAAGAAGAAGGGAGCCCCCGATAAGTTTTACATTTTATTCAAATTTAATTGCAGCCATGCATTAATTTTCGACCAGAAAAAGGCAGGAAGGAACCTGATCGCTGTGCTGTCAAACGCTTGACAAACTCACTTCCCCGGGGTTGACATGTCTGTGCCTGCAGAGGAGGTTCGACGGATCCCATGGATTCCCGTTCCCATTTGAGAATTCATTTGCATTTTAACCCTTTTCCTTCTAATGTCTAATGATGCACAGACACACACTCGCATACACACACTCGCACACCCAAGTCGCGGCGCTTCTTGGCCGCCTTGCGGTCACACCATCGCGATCCCGTTATTTGATCTATCTATCTCTTTCTCGCACATCATACTCACCGCTCGCCTTGGGCCTTGCTCTTTATTTTCTCTCCCTTTTTGGGTGGCTTTCTTCTTGGAATTAATTGCGGGAATCCGGGATTTTATTTTTGGTAATTTTCTTAACAATTAAATATGCAAATGGGGCGGATCGCTAAACGATTGTTTTGTGAGGCGTTTGTTTGGTCCTCATTTGTGTCCGCTCTCTGCTTTTTTTTTTTTGTTTTCCAGAAGCTCCTCTTTTTTTCGGTTGTCTTTTTTGTATGTTTGATAAATACACTTGATTAAGATCACCAGCTGTTCAGAGAAGGCTTTTTGGCTTTTTTAAATATCGAAATTGAAACAATGTGGGAGAGGAACACATTAATGATCACCTAAAAGTCTTAATTAATTTATTAAATATTAATTTCAAATCAATATTATTACATTGCTATAAGCTTATAATTTGTACTAATAAATTATTATATTTTTGTTTAAAATTATTAATATAATAATAAGAAACATCAGCTGATGGAAATGTAGCTTTTAATTAATATCCCAAAGTGTCGTGTCGTGTGTAGGGTCCTTAAAGCTGGCCAAACTTTGCGCAAGGTTGCCACTTAGCTTAACGATAACGATAACCCTCTCTAGCAAATCTTCTAAAAACAAATATTTCCAGAATCTGAAATTAAATTAATCTAAATCTTAAACAAAATCTCACTTCCCTTAATCTCTTCAAATAATTATATACAACTATTTCCTGCTGTTCCCTATTTAAGATTAACATTTTCAAAGCGAACCTGTGAATTTCCACAACTCAGATTATACTCAGATATACTCTGTGTCAACTGTTTTATGATCTCATTCCGGTACTTCATCTTTTTCTGATCTCTTCCAGATCCCTAGGAGAGATAATATCCTGCAGAACCTGATGCAAATCGAATGCCGATTTCTATGCTCTCTGGTTTCGCTTCAAGAGTTTTTTTTGGACTAATTAAGTGTCGAAAGGATTACCAACGCCTACCCGTGGTGCTGCTGATGATTTACGAAGGGTATAGCTACCTGTCGTCTAAGCCTCATTAGCATGAGCCGACGTCCGGGTCACCAGGAGGTCAGGAGGGAGAAAGGTGCCATCTAATCCGGCTGAGCGCGTGTCCCATTCATTGACCGTCTTTGGATCGCTGCCATTCATCTCTCGTTTCCATTCACACATTGTACGTATATATATCTCTTTCTATATCTTACGATGTCTTTTGATCTCTGCTGAGCTCTGCTGATCTCTATCGATCTCTGCTGATCTTTTTCGATCTATTTTGATCTCTGCTGATCTCATCCCATTCTAATTTCCAAATCTGTTCTCTTTTTTTCTCTCTTTTCTTTTTTTGTTCTCTCCCTGGCCCGGGCTTATACCTATTGCTTTCATATTGCATTTGAATCCTGCAATGTCTTCCGAAATCCTTTTCTAGGTTGCACAATGCTGCTGGGTTTCGGGATTCTCTCCTTGCAGCTGCCCGGTTGTCGTGGGTGCCACTATTTGCATCTGGCTTAAGATGACGTATCCTTAAGACTCACTCTCTCTGGCTGGTTCTCTTTGTTTGTGGAATCTGTTTTGTTATTTCTCTCTGTTTTTTTTTTTGTCCAAGAAAAGCAGCTGTTCCTCTGGCAGTGATTGACATTTGACAAAGAGGAAAATGTCAACCAGTTGGGTTTAGGGATATATCTTTAGCTTTAAGGATTTTCTTGTCGCCAAAAAGGGGTCTTTCTCTCTTTTACTCTCTCTCTGTAATATCTTTCTCTGTAATATCTTTCTCTGAAATCTCTCTCTCTCTGTAATATCTTCATTACCGCTGTCAGCGTCTGCACTTGGCCACGTGGTCACCTCAATTAGTTATAGGGAAGATAGCTTTAGGGATTTACTTGCCCCAAAAAGGGGTCTCTCTCTCTTGTACTCTCTCTCTGTAATATCTCTCTCTGTAATATCTTTCTCTGTAATCTATCTCTCTGTAATATCTTCATTGGCTTTGCCCCTGTCAGCTGCTGAACTTGGCCACGTGGTCACCTTAATGAGTTATAGGGAATATACCTTTAAGGATTTACTTGCCCCAAAAAGGGATCTCTCTCTCTTACTCTCTCTCTTACTTTCTCTCTCTCTCTGTAATATCTTCATTGGCTTTGCCCCTGTCAGCTGCTGCACTTGGCCACGTGGTCACCTCAATTTTTAGGCCCATCAAACGGACCACTAACTCTTCTAATTGGCCCCCGAAAAAAACATACTATATCTGCTATCGTAATTGGATCTGGACTTTACCTCTCTTTTGGTTTTCTTTTTTTTTTTGACTGCGTCATGTCACATGTTTTGGGCTGAGGCAGGGGTAAGGTAAGGTAGGGTAAGGTAAGGTTAAGGTAACCCAAGTAAGCAGAGCCAAAGGACTCACGCATATCGATGTCTCGATGCCTTTCGATCCTTGAACAATTTATTGCTCAATTTATATTTGCTTAGACTAGGCCAATAGTTCAATAATTCATAAATTCAAGAAGCTATCGTGTGTCCTGGGAAATTTGCATAACCATGATTTGCATAAGGCAGCTGCCTTCGACTTCAATTTCCACTCCGACTTCCACTTCCATCTCCCAACTCCAATCATCATCATCATCCACCCGAGAGGGCAAAAGGTGTGATCGCATGTAATGAAAGTGGCTGTGTTGTGACTCTACCTGGGACTCTGGCAGTCTGGAATTTCGTCTGCATATATTCTTCGTATTATTCGTATTCCGATTCCGGATTCCGATTCCTTTTGCCCTTCTGTTGTTGTTTGTTCTCCGTTGTTTTGATATGTAAGTTGATATATGATATTTGATTTCTTGGAGAGAGAGGGAGAGAGGGGGAGAGAGAGAGAGAGGGGGGGGGGGGGGGGGGGGGGGGGGGGGGGGGGGGGGGGGGGGGGGGGAGACGGAGGGCGGAAGGCGGGAGACTTTTGGGTGTCGCCGGGATCTCAACTTCAATTACGGCAAATGGCAAGCACTGAGAGCTAGTTGAGGCGTAGTTAGGGGTTTCGCATCTTCTCTCCATCAGCTGCTTATTATGGGAGGGGTTTGCCTATACCAGTTTTGGGTTTCTTCTATTTTTTTAATTATTTTTTTATTAATTCTTTGGTATACCCTAGAATTTTTGTATTATTATTAATATTTTATTTGCTAAAAATGTTATGTGCGTGAAGGAAAGTGGCAATTTATGAGAAACAATTTTTAAGTTTTACTCAAAAAGGGGGCTTATAGATTTATATTTTTTATTTTATTTATATATTAATATTTTTATTTTTATTTTTTTTTATTTACTTTTGTATATCTAATTTTTAAATTAGGTTACTGAATAAATAACAGCAATAGCTGCTGTCTTTCGGCCATTTATTATTTATTATATATGTATTTTATATTATATATATATTTATATTTTATTATTTTTTTGTATTTAAGAGGGCATATACACATAGAAATATTTTTTTTAGATTTTTTTAAATTATTTTATTAAAAATTGCCTTCTTAAGAGGGTCTGGTCCAAATTTCAAGGCAAAATTCAAAAAAATTACAAAGTTATATCCCAAAATGCACGCCTTCGTTCAAGGAGCTTTCTATATTGACAAATTTTCAAATGCGTTTTTCTCGAAATTAGGTTTTTCAAATCGGTACCAGAAATATGTAGAAAACCATTGAACCGATTGATTGTATTCTGTACATAAAAATCTAGTCTTCATCATAGGATTTTTTTTTAAAGGATTTTATTTTTTTTTATTGCGATAAGAAGGATGATTTTTTTCTCGAAAATCTAACTTTTAAGTTCAAACAGCCACAATTTTCTCAAAAATCGATATTTTCAAAATCGTCTACGATAAAGACTAGATTATAGTATCTATTTTAATAGTCTTTTTGGTTTTTTTTTTTAATTTTAGATATACCTATATTCTTTTTTTGACCTTAATAAAAAAAAATAATTACTTCGATATTTTTAATTTTTTTTTTTTATAAAATAATTAAAAAAGAAAACTTAAAAGTCTATTCTTTTATAAAAAAAAACCCATTAAATAACTCAAATAAACTCTCTAAAAAAAAATTACCAAAATTAAATTTTTTTTTGGCACTCCGGATGTATATTATTAATATTTTATTTACTAAATATATATATATATATAAATAACTGTTTATGAGAAAAAATGTTAAAGTTTGACTACAAAAAGGGGGTATACGGATTTATATTTTATTTTTTTTTAATTGTACTATTTATATTTACATTTTTTTTATTTACTATTTACAATTTACAATTAAAATAAAAACTAAAGAATATAAATTGAATCCCTAAAATAAATTAAACTAGAGTTTTTTTAGGCATCTATACAAAGTCCTCCATAGTTCTCCCAGGGTACAACCAACTTCTTCATACTAAATATATAGTTTTTCCACATCTAAATTTAAATATATTTCCCATATTCCTTTTTTTATTTTTCGCCAAGTCACAGCTGCCTTTGGGCTCTGGCTCTCCACAAGTCTATGCAAAATAGCCGTAGAAGTTGAGTTGAGTTGAGTCTTTGGCCAGTCAGTGTCCATATGGTCAGTGGTGTTCCCGGTGCAGTGCAGCTTTGGCTCAGATCGCTGGAGCGGAACACACGCTACCTACAAGGCTACCTGTACCAGGACATGGACATGGAAATGGACAGGAACTCACCCCCGAGCGACTTTTTGGAGTGCGAAAGAAAACAACAACAAAAATTTGTTTGCCAAAAAATCAATTCTTCAGTTGAAGTGCGACAGGAAGAAAGGAGGGGAAAGGATTCGAATCACACATCAGTTGGCATTTGTCACCCTTTTTGGCATTTCCCTTCAGGATTTTATTAAGCATTTCCCTAAGCGTTTTCCTAAGCATTTCTCTAAGCATTTTCCTTCAGCATTTCCCTTCAACATTTCCCTTTAGCATTTTCCTTTAGCACTTTCCTACCTTTCCCTTACCTTTCATTAGTTGCAAATGCGGAAAATTGCAAATGATTCAATTCTAATCCGTATTTAAATTTTGATTTCTTTCTCTTTTTTTGCACACTTCAAGTGAGTTCCTTCTTCGGTTCTTGTTCTTTGTCTCAGGGAAAGGGTTATCCTTCGGCTCCTTAGATCCTGAGATCCTTAGATCCTTTCGATCCTTAGATCCTGAAATGATTTTGTCACATCCCGGCCGCTGTCAAGTGAGCCGCACTTAATGAAGTAGCAAAAAAAAGGGGGAACAAAGATTGCAACAAAGATTGCGACGATTATTCGAACGCTCCGGGTTTTCGCACGGAACCCAAAAGGACACCGAGGTCCTTGGCAATTGTTATAATAATATTTTCAATGACATGACAGTCCCATAGATTTGCATTAATGATATGCGGCCAGGTCTCTTCCGATCGGATGATGTGCAACATTTGTTCGGGGAAAAAAGGGTTGCTCTTGCTCTTGATCCTGACTGACTGTCTTTACCCCTTTTTTGAAGAAGACGAAAGATGGAAGGATGCGCTGTCCTGGAATATTGGCAATTATGATGATGCATGGCGATATTATGCAGAGCATATGCAGATCACTCGAGTCTTAATCCAGATCTAGGACAGCCACAGTCCATAAGATTGATTATGTCGCAGGACTAGGTTAAGGTTTTAGGTTTTTTTAGATTTTAGATTCTTGGTTTTTTAGGTGCTTCCGCATTGAATATTTATGGAAATATAAGTGAAGGATGCAGGATATTATCAGAGGCTGCTCTTCCTGCTTGCTATGTCTTGGGGTTTGGTGAAAAAAAAAAGAAAACTGATTGATTATTTTGGAGAGAAAGATGAAAATAGAGAGAGAGAGAGAGAAAGAAAGAGAGTTTCCTTAGGCTTTTGTCCTGTTTTTTCAAGGTTTCCGGGTTTCGAACGGAAGAATTCAAGATTCATTAATTATCTTTGATTTTGTTGGTGGGCTTGTTGTTGCTTTAAATTAAATAAATATGGAAAATTTCTGTAAATATAAATATAATATATATATAAATGTATATATATAAATATAATATATATAAATATAAAATATTAACTATTAAACGATTTTTGTTAAGCTTAAGAAATCATAATTTCTTTAATTTATTTGTATTATTATTTATTATTAATTTTATTTCGCTTAATTTATGTTGTTTTCGGTTTTAATTCTCTTATTCATATTTATTATATATTACATTATATATTTTAATATATATATATGTATATATAATGATATTGTTAAAAGGCTTGTTGTTGCCTTAAATTAAAAAAATATGGAAATTTTTTATAAATATAAATATAATATATATAAATATAAAATATTTAAAGATTTTTGTTAAGCTTAAGCATACATAAATTGT
The DNA here is from genome assembly GCA_008042675.1 of Drosophila seguyi. NCBI lineage: Eukaryota > Metazoa > Arthropoda > Insecta > Diptera > Drosophilidae > Drosophila > Drosophila seguyi. Next base: position 96,222 of record VNJU01008513.1, read on the forward strand.
TTACTTTAGTTATATTATTATTTATAATTAATTTTATTTCGCTTAATTAATGTTGTTTTCGGTTATAATTCTCTTATTCATATTTATTATATATTATATTATATATTTTATTATTATATATATATATTTTGATTCTTTGGAAGGCTTTTTGTTGCTTTAAATTAAAAAAATATGGAAATTTTCTGTAAATAAAAATATAATATATATAAATATAAAATATTAACTATTAAAAGATTTTTGTTAAGCTTAAGCCTACATAAATTGTTTAATTTATTTGTATTATTATTTATAATTAATTTTATTTTGCCTAATTTATGCTGTTTTTGGTTTTAATTCATTTTTATTATTCTCTTATTCATTTTTATTATATATTTAACTATATATACCTATATTATATTATATATTTTATTATATAAATATTATAATAAATATTTTACTATATATATATTACATTATATATTTTCTTATATATATAAATATTTTATATTTTATATCTTTATATATTTTCTAATATTTTTTACTTTCTTTCCACTTGATCTAGATTTTCAGCTGTGACCACAGGACCAAGGTCCTTGGCTGGGCTCCTTTGTGTTGACCTTTACACCTGCCTTCCTGCCCGCCTTGATGAGCGGTTTGTCTGGCCAAATAATATGTTATGTCCAACATAATTGGACCAAAAAAAAAAAAAAAAAAAATTAAAGTCAAGGCGAAACTCGGAAGGACATTGCCCCTTGGGCTAACAGGTGAAATTCGGCATTTCGAGGGATACGCCGGCTTGTTAGAAAAGAGCTAGGAAGTGCTCCTTCTCTTCGAGAGCATTTAGCACCTTCCCAGGTAATGCCAGGTAAGAAATGCATCTTGCTAATTGGGTTACTTTCTATATTTGTGTTTTGGAAATATATTGGAAATTTGTTTGAAGATGAAAATGTATGAAATATGGGAAAATCATATTATTTTGAATTTATTTGTTAACTTTGTTTAGTTTTTATATGTAAAACAGTTTTCTTTATAATTTTTATTATTTTTAAAATTTAACCTAATTTTTTTGTATCATTTTCTTACTCTGAAAATGAAGTGCCTTGAAAATGAAAGTCAAATAAAATAAATTTTTTATTATTTTTAAAAATGTTATCCAATTATTTTTATAATTTTCTTGCTTTGAAAATTTAAGAAGTCAACTAATTTAGTAAAAAAATGGATAGAAATAAAGTGTATTATATATGTATATATAATAATATAATATATATTTTTATATTTTATTATAAATATAATATATATTTTTATATTTTATTATAAATATTATATAGATTTTTATATTTTATTATATTTTATTTTATACTAAATATAGTTATGAAATTTATTTAATATTTAGTTGAGTTAAAAAGTAACCTTTTATATTTAATTTTAATATTAATGTCTTATGTCTATATTTTTTATCCTGAATATATATTTGAATGAATTTTAAAATCAAATAAATTTGTAAATCGTTTTTTTGAGATTTTGTTTTAACTAATTAATGTTATTCCTGAATATAATTATATTCTGAAATATAAATATAAATATAATATTTATTTTTATATTTTATTATATATATAATATATATTTTATATTTTATTATAGTTTATCTTAAACTAAATAAAGTTAAGAAATTATTATTTAGTATTTAGGTGAGTTTAAACATATAATTTTATGTTTAATTTTAATAATAACATTTATTAGTTAAAAAAAAAACTGAAAATCCGACACACTTTGCTATTTTTTTTTAGAATTTATTTGATTTTAAAATAAAAAAAAATTATATTTTTTGGCATCCCAAAAACCAAGATTTATACCATTTTTTTTACTTGTATAAATATTTTTAATATTTATATATAATATATTATATATTATAAATTAATTTTTAATTTATACTTTTCACTTTCTTATTAAAAAAATAAAAAACAAAACCATTTGCAACTCATCAAAGCCAAAAAATAGTATTTTAAATCTTTTTTTTGAGTCTACCTTTAAACTTAATATATTTAATAATAATAATTAATTAAATATCTTTAACATTTATTTATATAAATTAAATATTTTCCATCTCTCTCTTTCTGTCTTTCTCTTTCTCTTTTCCATCAAGGATCCTTGGTGAAAGGGGGCGCCCGCAGAACGCAGGAACAGCGTCCAAATTCTAACTGTTAAAACGTTAAATGTCCTTTTGTCTACTGTGCCTGTGTGTCTCTGTTGGTGTGTGCGTGTGTTTTTGCACATGTTGACACATTCGCACACGTCGTCGTCGGCCAGTTGACGTTGACTTCCTGGCTGGCAGGACATGCAGGACAACCCCTACGCCGCGTACGCTGTGTTTTTGCAACTGTTTCGTCGATCGATCAGGTCCCCCGATAATGGAGGAGAGGCACGCGTGCGGCAAGCGGGCGGCGGCAAAAAATCCCCAGGAGAGTGTACAAGGATGTGCGGGTCGAAAGGTGCGTCGAGTTTGGTCTCTCTCTCTCTCTCACTCTCTCTCTAACCCGAAGGACTAAGGACGACTTTTGTCACTGTCCAAAATTAAGCGGGTGCTGGCGCTGTGTCTCTCTGTGTCTCTGGTTTCAATTTTCGCCACTCGAAAATCGTTTAAATCGCAATTAGAGTTTCGCCCGCTTTTAGTGCCACGATTTTTCACAATTTTCCCAATTTTCTCAATTTTCTCTCTCGAGCGAACAAAAGTGTGCCAACGATCGAAATGGGTTTTAGATTGAGTGCAGATCACCGGGAATTTAATTGTTCTCTTCTCACACCCATAATATTTCACACAAAGGCAATTTAATGCTGAAAAATATTTTGGTTTTTAGAAGAAGAACATTTCAATTATGTTTTTGGAAAGGTTTTTCTTAGGGAGAAGGATTGATTTAAAGGGTATTTTAAAAGATATTATAATGAAGTTCTGCATTTATATTAGTTTTTAAAGATAATATCTTAAATTATATAAATATAATAATGATCTAATGAATTTATTTTAATTTTTAAAGATATTTTCTTGAGTCTATAAATATATTATAGTTAACTTAGTTGAAAAGTAATTAAATGTAGCGAAAAGTGTGGCAAAGAGTGCCTTAAAAATCCCCAAAGTTGGAATTTTGGAAAGCCTTTTATTTAGTTTTTTTTTTGTAGAATATATTAAATATCTATGAATTTATATATATAATAAGTTAAATATAAATATATGATAGAATATATTTAATAATTATTTGTAAAATATATTATATGTTAAATACAATATATTATATATTATAAATTATATTTTACAAATAAATATTGAACATATTCTATCATATAATATATGATATATATTAAATATATATGATAGAATATACTAAATATTTTTTTTGTAAATTATATATAATGATTTAATACATAAATATAATATATATTATATCTATAATATATATATTTTAACAAATATTTAATATATAAATATAATATATGTGAAATATTTATAGAATATATTAAATATTTTTTTGTAAAATATAATCTATGTAATTTAATATATTATATATACTGCATATTTATCAAATATATATGATAGAATATATATAATATTTATTTATTTATATTTAATATATATTTTTTAATATATTCTTTCTTAATCAAGAAATATACCGATAAAACATTCTTTGAAAAATCTTGTATATATATATATGCATATATATCTTTTGAGAAAGGAAGGATCTATACTTGATTCTGATCTCGATTTTAGATTTAAGATTTAAGATTGTGTAAAGAATGTTTTTTTTTTAGGTTTTTAATAGATTTTTCTTTGAATTCACTCTTAAATTAAAATTAGACAAGCTAAAAAACATAAAAACCTAGCTTAAAATGCAGCAAATAGTGTGTTAAATATTCCTAAGATCATATTTTGCAAAGAAAATGTAAGGAAACCTTTAGAACTAAATTTAAACAAGCAAAAAATATAGCATACATATAAATTATAAGTAAAAACAATAGCAAATATATTTAATTAAAGTCAAGAAACTGATAAAAGCTGATTAAACCTAAAACATAAACTTAAATATATTATTTTTTTGCTTCTGCTTAGTTAATATATTAATTTAGTAACCAAAAAACTGATTAAACCTCGAACATAAAATTCATATTTTAATTTCTCGCTTAGTAAATATATTTAATTAAAAATCCAGAAACTGATTAAACCTAGAACATAAACCTATATATTATTTACTTGCTTCTGCTTAGTTAATATATTTAATTAAAAATTAAAAAACTGATTAAACTTAGAACATAAACATATATATATTATTTTCTTTCTTCTGCTTAGTAAATATATTTAATTAAAAATCCAGAAACTGATTAATCCTGATTAAACCCACAACCTAAGCCTATATATTATATTGCCGCTTCTGCTTAGTAAATATATTAAATTATAAATTATTAAACCTCGAATATAAAATTAATATATATTATTTTCTCGCCAGATTTCCCAACACATCGCGTTTCGTTTGATCGTTATGGAACTTTGCCTCCACTAACTCTCCTCGTCCTCATTACGCGGCACTCTGGGCCATGACCAGGAGACGAACACCCATCATTTTTGGTTCCCAAGTCCGAGTACATCCGGATCCGTGAGTGAGTATCCGTTTCGCTTTCAATCAAAACGAAATTAAAGAAAATGCATGTTAAATGAGACGGCAAGGTTGGAGAGGGGAGAATAGTGTATAAACCAGAACTCGAAAGCGAAGCCATCATTAGCCTTCAGACGGGAACAAGACAAGAACCAGATAATGGTAATAATAATAATAATAATGCAAAATAATAATAGAGCTCGGGGAAAAACTCAAGAAAAGCGAGAGTGTAATAAAAAAGAGAGAAGGGTCAGCGAACGGCGGTGTTAACCTTGTTTTTTCGGGGGGCGCAGGGAAAACTCGAGAGGGAAATCGGTAAAAATCGGAAGTGGACAAGGGTTTGACAAGGCGAGAACCTGCGTTCGGTGCCCCGATTTCGGCGGGTTATGTCCCCGACGGCTGCTTGACCGCTCCGACTTTTCCTCGACCTTCGCTTTTAGCGTAGAAAAAAGGAGTTCATCACGTAATAAAGTATTTTACATTGTCCTGCCTGTCAGGACAGACAATGACCAGGATCAGGGAGTAGGACTAGGACCAGGATCAGGACCAGGAACAGCACCAGCAACTGAGATGGTCAGCTGAACCCGGTTCCTCGATCTTTGCTTTCCGCTCCAGTGAGCGCCCTGGGAAGGAAGGTAGCTGAAAATTCACCAGCAAGTCCTTACGGACAGTTTCACTCAAAGGACTAGTGTTGACGCCTTTTGGGCTTAACCCACTCCCCCCCTGCCAGGGGAAAAATGTTATGACAGCTCATTTAACGCCGCGTCTCGAGGGACTGCGATGACCTGATGAAGATCCATCGATGATCGGAGTCCTGCATATATCCTGGCTAATGAGGACTGTGCTCCTCGGGGGGGAGCTGTGTGGGAATCGGTAGTGGAACTGAAATTGGGGTTATCTTTAGTCTGTTCTGTAGTTTTTCTTAGCTAATTACATGTCATCCTTTGCGTTTCTTGGAATTTACAAGCTTGTAACTCGTCTTTTGGCTCGGCAGGCGGTCAGGGCTTGGGAAAATGCCTTAACTTGGCTTTAAAAACTAGTTTGAGGTTTGGGGAAAATTTCTCTATTTAAAATATAGAATTTTAAGGAACCTACAGTTCGTTTATACGTTTAATATTTGTATTTTTTAAATTTAAATTTTCTAAAATTATTTTAAGCCAAGTTTTAAGAAGGTTTAATTTCAAAAATGAAGTCTAGAACATATTAATTTATTTTTTTTTGTAACCTGTATACCCAATTATAAATTAAGGTTTAATTTCAAAAATAATAAAAAATAAATAAATATGTTCTAGACTTTATTTTTGCAATTAAACCTCCATCGCCTTTTAATATCTTTTTATTTGTCTTAAAATATTTTAGAAGATTAATTATAAATTTGGTTACAGGATAAGTAACAACCATAGCGTTTATTTTTTTATTTTAACATTTTGTGCTTAAATTACTAATTGCTAAACAGGTAATAAAAAGTTACATTTATAATTTATATAGTAAATTCAACGCATATTTAAGGATTTTTTTATTATGTTTAAATTTTATTCAGACATTTAAGAATGCATTTATTTAATTTATATTTCACTTTTACATTTACATTAGTTTTTAAAATATTTGTAAATTTATTTCTTTTATATATTTATCAGGTGTTTTATTTTATATTTTCTATATGTTCGAAAGCTAAATGTAAAGTCTTATAATTATTGGTTTAATCACTTAAATTTTCTGTTTTTTTTTTTAATATTTAAATCACATATTTCAGAATTCTCTTTCTTTAGCACAGTTTATTTAGATATTAATCAGGAGTTTCATTTTAGTTTTTATTTTTTCATCCCAATGCTTTAAACAAAGATTTATTTATATCTCATGCGTTAGTCCTCACATTTCTGATTTTACAACATTTTTTATATATTTAATTATTAGTTTCATATCTTTTTTCTTAAAACATTCTGTTTTAATAATCGCTTTTTTCTCTTGGGAAAAAATATTTTAAATAATATTTGAACTTAAGTACTTTACTTGAACCATATTTTATTATTTATTTAATATAAAGAATTTTTGGGGCTTACTATGTTTTATAGATTTTTTATTTCTAGATTTTTTTTTTAAGTTTCTGATTTAATAAACTTATTTTTCCCCTAAAATAAACCAAAAAATATTAAATCTTAAAGACTTCATCAGAACCTTATTTCCTTGTCTTTCAGTCTTGCTTTTCATATAATTATCCCCATTCAACAGTTGCTATTTCCCTCCTTTAAGATATATCTTGGATATATTTTAGATATATCTTATAAAAAATATATTTTATAAACACACCTCCCGAGTTATGTTTTATGACAACATTTAGGCACTTTCTCTGGAATAACCCAAAGGCAAATCCATGTTTATATCCCCGTTTAGTGTCATCTTTTTCGCCTTAAGAACACCTCCAACCTGTCACAAAAGTACTCAGTTTTTTTCAGGTAAAATGAACCCTGGAAGTAGTGTTAGAACCCACATGATTCCCAAATTCCGGGTGACCTGTGCTTACCCACTGGATATATCCACATATATCCACATGTAAGTAAAGATAATGGTTTTTTGTCGGGCGACACAAACCCTTCCCTCATTAGGGGTCATCCCTTCCGCGCTATCGGAGCATTAAAACGCTCGTTAACCCGGAGAATTCTCTGGGGAAAGTGGAACTACATTCGTGACTGGGCTTTGGGACGATCCTCCTCCTCCTCCTTCCCCTCTGTCTGTGCGCTCTCCACGCTTCGATGGTCTCCACGAGGTGTTTTTGCATAAACCGCTGGTCACCAGGCCATGGCTTCAGCTCCTCCTTCTTCTTGTGGTTTCTTTCCAAAAGCAATTCATTTTCCAGTTAAAGTTCATTCATTTTCCATTTAAAGTTCATTCATTTTCCATTTAAAGTTCATTCATTTTCCAGTAAAAGTTCATTCATTTTTCCCTTTTTTGTTTGCATTCAAAAAACATTTTCCATTTAAAGTTCATTCATTTTCCAGTAAAAGTTCATTCATTTTCCAGTTAAAGTTCATTCATTTTCCAGTAAAAGTTCATTCATTTTCCAGTTAAAGTTCATTCATTTCTCTTTTTTTTTTTAATTCAAAAAACAGTTTATGATTTATTTTCTAGCTAAAAAAAACCTCCTTAAATCTATAAAAAAAAATAAGTTTACACAAAAAAAAAGAAGGCATTAAAAATAAAAGTAACACTAAGCTCAACTCTGATCCTCCAAAGAAAAGCTGAGGCGTCGCTTGGTGGCCTCTCGCACCTGCGACTGCAGCCACATGGCATCCAGCTGGCAGGAGGCCTCCAGCTCCTCGTTGCCCACACCCAGGCCGCCCTCCTCCTCCTCCTCCTCCAGCTCACAGTCGCTGGTGGAGTTGTGTCCGCTGTCCGGACTGATGTGGCGCTGCATCTTGGCCGGCGGTGGATGCGCTCCGGTCCTGGCCAGCAGCTTCTGCGCCGACTGTCGCACGCTGGACGAGATCTTGGTGGCGATCTTACGCTTCCGCCGCACCACCCGCTGCCGGCGCAGCTGCAGCTGCAGCGACTTGGAGGTGGAGCCAGGCGAGCGCACCTCCCGCTCCTCGAAGCCATCGGCGGGCAGGGAGTCCCTTCGCGAGGGCGACTTCCAGTACTCGCACAGGTCGCTGGCCGGGTCGAAGGCGGGGCGGTAGGTGGGGGAGTGGTTTGCCGAGGAGACGGGAACGGGAACGGATAGTCTGGAGCTGGAGGTGACTCTCTGGAGCTGCCTTTGCCGCATCTGCTGCTGCTTCTGGCGGAGATGCTGCCTCGGCTGGCGCTGGCGTGGTGGTGGCCTTGCCTTGGAGGCGGGCGCCTTGCGGTTGCTCTCCAGAATGGCGTCGATCATGCGCTCCAGGGTCACATCGCCCATCTGGCTGGAGCTGAGCGTGGTGCTGCCTGGTTGCTGCTGCTCCTCCTGTTGGGTAGAAGCTTGCAGAGGAGCAGGAGCCGGAGCAGGATGAGGCTGGGCATGAGGCAGTGGCTTCTGCTCCAGGTAGCGCGGCTTCTCGAAGTAGCTGTCTGGGACTCCCATGCCTCGCAGGGCGATCAGGGGACCGGGGATAACGGCTGCCGTGGGGGAGTACTCCGCCTCGAAGGTGGGCAGGGTGCAGGCGTACTTGAAGGGAGGAGCCAGTGCTGTAGCTCCTGTTCCTGCTCCTGCTCCTGAGGGCGGCGTCGCCAGTATATTGCTCAGATCCTTGAGCAGCGGCGTCCGCGGCGCCAGAGAGCTGGCCGGCAGCGGTGTGGAGGTCAGCTGGTTCTCCTTGCCGTGGCCCACGCAGAGCGACTTCCGCTTCAGCTTGCCGCGCAGAGCATGGAACTCGCTGTAGCTGGCGGCGGCCACTGGGACCAAGGGTGTCATCGTCGTCGTTGTTGTCTCCTCCCGCGACAAGTACGAGGGTCGCGGCTGGTTGACTGCCCACTTGAGCATCTTGGCTGCTGGTGTCTTCCTCGGATTCTGGTTCTTGTTGTGGGTGCTGCAAGGAGGAGGAGAAGGAGAAGGTGAAGGAGGAGTTGGTTATTTCTGGTTCTCTGGGCGCATTCCAGAGTCAGACTCTGACTTCGTTTTTTTTTTAAATAAAAATAAAGAAAAGGGCAACGCGAGCAAAGTTGCCGGGTGAGTTTTTCGGCAATTTTGGCGCGCTTTTTCCACCAAACTCAAGTAAACCTATACAAATATATATATTTTATATATATATATTGTGTGTGTAAGCTATGGATATTGATTTGGCGAATCAGCCAGGCGGCAAAAATGAAATCAGCAACCACTTATTTTTTTTTCAAGCAATTAAACTGGACCGCGGGCAGTCCTTAAAACTGGACTTTTAAATCATTTAATTGTGAGCGATCTTTAGGCAATTAAGATTATTATATTTTAAATTAAGAATTTAAATATATAAACAATTATAAATATATTTATTTTATATATATATTTAATTTAAGATTTTTAAGCCTACAAAGAGTCTTTCCATGTTTTTTTTGTAGTATTTCTCTTTCCATTTCTTCACTTGATTTTTACCTTTTGTTTAGGTTTTTTATTAAACTTTTAACAGCAAAAAAAAAACTTTTATTTATAATATTTTGTTATATTTTGTTTTATAAATTTTTTTATATTTTCTTTTATATTTCCTTATTTATATATATTTAAAAAAATATATATAGAACTTGTCTCGCGTCGCGTTCAGTTTCGTGTGCGTTGCCGTCGACGTTCGATGGTTGAATGATTGTTCCTGCCACGCGGAGAACCCTTAGGTGTCCCAGGTGAGAAAATGAGAGAACTGAGAGCTGGGACAGCTGTGAGAGCTGAGAGATTCAGAGAGGGAATGAGAAAGAGACAGGCTAAGAGCTCTCAGAGAGAAAGCAGACATGTTGCGCATGCGCAGAAAGGTTGAGGAGAGCCTGCAACAGTTTCAACCACTTCAATCATTTCGAGGCAATTGGCATTGAAAGTGGGTGGCACTGGGCGAGGGGCAGGGCGCAGGGCACAGGACACGATCCTTGTTATGCTAATTATTTAGGTAATGTGACAAGATCAGGGAAATATTAAGGGAATATTTTAGATGTCTAAAAAATTCAATGCTTTAAGTACTTAAATAAAGTAAATAAAAAAATAAATAAAGTAAATAATAAATAAGTAAAGTGAATATTAAATAAATAAAGTAACTAAAAAATATAAAAAAAGTAAATAAATAATGAATAAAGTAAATAAAAAATAAATAAAGTAAATAAAAAATAAATAAAGTAAATACAAAATAAATAAAGTAAATAATAAATAAAGTAAGTAAAAATAAATAAAGTAAATACAAAATAAATAAAGTAAATAAAAAATAAAAATACTAATTAATAAAAAGAAGTAACTAATTAATAGTTAAAAGAAATTTATTGTATAATAATATTAGAAATTCATAATTCCAATAATTTATTATTTATTCAAAAATATTTTTATATTAAAAGGTTAACCTAGGCTCCCGAAGTGCCTGAAGGCACATTTTTTTCGTATAAGGTTAAGGTTCATATAAAGTTAAGCCAACCTACAAGAGAAAAAGTTTAATTAATTAATAATTTTCAGACTAGTTTTAATCATTATAAAAGTATTATGAGTCATTAACGCAATTATAAAATCATAAATTATAAAAAATATAGTTTTAAAATAAATTAAATACTCTATTATATAATAAATAACCCTCAATAAAATAAATTAAAACATACACCCAAAAAGTTAAGTTGTTAATTTATGGACAACGAATATTTTTTTTAATTTTAAAAGAAAAGGAAAAAATTTCAATTTAATATTATATTAAATTTTATGTTTTTTTATTAAATTCTAATTTTTTCCCCCTTCAAAAACTTAAAAATTATAGTTTTAAAAAATGATTTAATTTTACCTAGAAAAAATAATAAATATATAATTTTAATAGAAATACAGAGATAACAATTCTCATTCTACATATTTTAAGAATCCAATTAAATCAGTAAAGAACCTTTAAAGTTTTTAATAAATTATTGCCAAATATTTGGAAAGATAAAAATATATATATATTTTTATTATATATATTTAATATTTATAGGTAGGCTCCTCCCTTTGATCTACATTAGCTTATCTTTATATGATCGCTTATCCTTGGGCGATCGATTTACGATCTGGCAACAGCTGTGCGAATCTTCCTTCGATCGTGAGATTTTTTTAACTTGGCCAGGAGAAAGAGAGGAAAAAACTAGAGAGAGGGAGAGGGAGAAGGAGAAGTGAGCGAGACAGAGCATAGCTGGACAGCTGTTCCCAATGCCGCTTACGCCACAAAACATAATTTTCAATTACCTTTCTCGCAGCGTGTGGCTCCTTTCACCTTGGGTTTTGCTCTCTCTCTCTCTCTCTTTCTTAGATATCCTAGAATTTGAGGTCTTAAAGGGTATGCTAGACTTTTTGTTTGGGGTTAAGATATATTATATATTATATTATATAATATTATGATATTAATATAAAAATAAGAAAATTTTTTTAGAAAACATTATTGAAATATTTAAATTATAAAAAATTCCTTCAGCTTTCTTACTTGTTTAATTTGAAATATTTTCTAACAAAATTTCAAATTAAACAAGTATGAAAGCTAAAGTAATTTTTTATAATTTAAATATTTCAATCGGTTTTATAGCAGCTATATTATATAATATAATAATAATAACAATATAATATAATAATATATTATATAATATAGCTGCTATAAGACCGATTGGAAAATTTAATTTTAAAAAATTTCCTTACTTATTTAATTTTAAATATTTTCTATAAAGAATTTTTAAATATATTAACTAATGATCCAATTTAGGCCCTTGCGTCTTATATATAAAATAGAAGGAAGACTATTTGTAAGGTTTTTTTTTATTTAAATAATTTAAAGATTAAAAAACTGAGGGACAAGTTTGTGAAGAAACGGACAAACGGACAAACGGACAAACGGACAAACGTACAGACGAACTTAATTTTTAAAATTTTTACATAATTAATTACTTAATTTATAATAACTTCTTGACTGCCTTACAAAATTCTGCCTAAAATGACATCCTGCTAAATATAAATAAAGGGTATTTCCCTAGTCGTGACTTACCCACCTCGTCGTCTTATTTTCCTTCTACCATTTTCGCCAAGAAAAAGGACAACGGGTAGGAAGAGCCGAGCCCATTGTAGAAATTTTGGCCCATTGTTTATGGGACAAGCAGAGGAGCCGGCAGAGAAAAATGTTGTGGAAAATTGTGCAATTGTTTTGCAATTTATTGGTTAACGAAGGAGTCCTTCTTCTTCCTGGCTACTTTCTTCCTTTCCCCCTCTCCCTTTCTCCCACTTTCTTTCCCCTCTCTCTCTCTCGCTCACCGTCTTGCTTTCTTTGATTATCGCAAAAATTTACGATATTTTCGCAGCCGTCGAGTGTCCATTTGGAGGGGAAAGGAGATTAAAATCCAGGACATCTGCCAAAAATTTTGCCAGTCCTTGCTGGCTGCTTCCTTATTATTATTATTTTTATTTTTACTATTTGTTTTGCCATTCGGACAATTTGCTGGCCTAATTTTTGTGGCCTGCTTTTCCTGCTTTTTCAGTTTTTGTTTTTATGTATTTTTTTTTTTAAATTAATTTATGGCTGGGAAGTGGATTGCAGCAGGTCCTGTGGCGGAGTATCCCTTCCGGACCACCAAACGGGATTTAATTTATGAAGGTACACACCTGATGGAAAAATTACAATAAGGATTGTCAGGATCCTTGAGGAAGCTCAAGTGAGATGAGTTTATTAAGAGGAACTGGGGGTCCTGTCACGGGGGTGCGCCTTGGGAATTTGAAAAAATATAAAGGGGGATTTTTATTATGGGAAGGATAATGAAAGGGAATTTATTTATTTATATTTTATATTTATTTAATTGTTTTTGGGAATTTAAAAAAATATAAAGGGGGTTTATTTATGGGAAGGATTATGAAAGGGAATTTATTTATATATATTTTATTATTATTAAATTGTTTTTATTTGCATTTATTGATATTATAATTGTAGTATTACAAATTTATTTATTTGTTTAGTATTTTTTTCTGTATTATTTATTTATTTTGTATTTATTTTATGTATTTCTTTATTTTTTTTTTATTTTGAAGCATAAAGATTTTATTTATGTATTTGTTTTTAATATTTCAATAAGGTTTGACATTTTCTTTAATCGATTCCTTGTGTTATTTTTGTTTAAACATTTTTTTAAAGGTATATTTAAAAATAAAAGTAAGAGCACAAATATTTGCTTTGATTTTAGTTTAAAAATTCAAATATATGTAATCAAAAGCGTTATTAGAATAATGTTTAATTATGTAAGTAAATGTAAGAAAGGATTATTTGATTTTGATTTTAATATAAAGTTTAAAAATTATTGAAATTATGATTAAAAATTTCTTTGCCTTTAAAAAAAATATTAAGTTCATAGAAACTTGAAAAAAATTATTATTATTATTTTATTTAAATTAAAATAATATATGTATTTAAGAAGAAAATAAATATATAAGGAAAATTAATAACAACTTAAGCAAGTCTCCAAGAACTTCAAATATTTTAAAAACATAAAGACTTTATTTTTAGGAATATTAAATATAATAGTATAAATATAATAAATAAATAAATATAACATTTATTGGTTTTAGCATATTTTTTTTATCTTTTTGGGTATTATCTGAACTTTTTTGTTATATTTATTATATTCTAAATATATAAATATTTGTAAATATTTTACATATTTATTATATTTTAAATAAGAAAAATTAGTAATAGTATAAATATAATAAATAAATAAATGTTATATTTAGTCAATAATAAAAAATAAAAATAAATAAATGTAGTAATAATATAAACATAATAAATAAATAAATATAACATTTATTTACCAACATTTATTTACAAAAAATATGCTAAAACCAATTTGAAGAAGGACACCACCAACCTCTTCTTGAATCGAATTTCCCACAACCGCTTTTCTATGCAAATAAATCTCAAACCTTCGTTACGGAAAATTGACATTCGAGAGGCTTTTCTCCTAATTTGCTATTCCATTCACGAAAAAATCTGTAGAAAATTCTCAAAACCGATCAGCTGCTGACCAACGATAAATCTTGGGTGAAGGAAAAAAAACGGGGAAAACCGGGGAAAAATGAAGAAAATTGAAATAAATCAATAAAATTGGGCGGCGAAGATGGAGGAGAGAGATGGCCAGTGGCAGCAGCTGCCCGAGATGCTAGATCCTTTGGATTCGATCCTTCCGATATCGTTCCGATCCTTCCAATAATCCGTGCCAGTCAATGGCAATTTTCCGCCTTGGCCAGAGGGAGAGGGAGCGGAAGAGGGTGAGACACGGAAAAGATAAATTAGGGCAGGGGCTCCTCCTTGGCTAGGATCTCCTTTTTTGTTTTTCCCAGTTCCTCCACCTCCTCCTCCTCCTCCTCCTCCTTGTGCTCATCCTCCAGCCCTGCCGCTAATAAATTGCCCAACAATTGTGCAATTTTTCATAGACGGAGAATTGCACGGCGACCTTGAGGCGGAAGACTTCACGCTCGGATTTGCTACCGTTTTTCCTTTTTCTTTTTCCAATTTTTTGTTGTTGTTGTTCTTCGTTTCTTTGATTTTTCCAATCAAGGTTTTCTGGCTCTACACAGAGGGAAAAAATATTTTAAAATAATTATTATGCCCTGACAGGGTAGTAAGTTACTTATTTTTAGTCAAAAGGTTTGATTTCGGTGTTATTTTATATTAATATTTATTTAAAATTGAAATTTGATTTATTTATTTAATTTTAATATATAATAATTATTATTAAATATTTATTGAAATTTTTTGAGGGTTTTATAATGTTGTCCCAAGCCTGAAACTCAGGGAAGAAGTCATTTTCACACCCTATAAATTATATATATAACTAATCAGCTCGGACGAGTCGATCTAGCCATGTAAGCTAAAAATACATTTATTATAGTTTTTTTTTAATTTGTATCCGTTTTTTAATTTATTTCTTTTTTTTTAAGTTTTTTTTTTAAGTTTTTTTTTTTTAATTTTATAATGTTACATAAAATATAATTTCAAACATTAAAAACAGCGTTAAATTTAAACAATTTTTAATTTTAAAATCTAATATTTTGGCCCCCTAAAAACTAGCACAGAAATGGTTTTCATATTGAAATTAATGTATTATTGATTTGAAATTTAATTACAAACTGAAAGAGTATACAAACTTCGGTTTCCCAAAATTAGCTTTCATTCTTTATTTTTTAAAATTTTGTTTAATAATATTTAAAAACAAACTGTAGGGCCCTAAAATTTTTTTTTTTACTAACAAAATAATTTTTTTTTTATTGTTTCCTCAACCGTTTCTGTCTTACAAAAATCTTATATTTTTTAATATTTGTGTGCAATTATATGTCCTTCTTTTAAATTATTTTCCTTTAAATAAATTTTAGGAAGGTAAAGGGTTCCTTCTCTTAAAAAATATGTCCTTTAGCTTTTTAGTTTGATTTTCAAAATATTTTTATTTCTCTGTTAAAATTTTGATTTTCCGAAAGCATCGATTTTCCTTTCTGTCTAATTTTTCCCCGCCACACACGCACACACACCGCCACCCCCCCCTGGCAAAAGGGAAAAACGTGCGGCGGCAAGGACATCCAGATAAAGTGGCAAGTAGGTAGAGAGGGGCAGAGAATGCGAGGGGCGAGGAGCCGGGGCAAGGTAATCTTGAATCACACGCCGCACACACTGATAGCGCCAGGCAGCACGGACCAAGGACCCACAAAATCCTTGGCCCTGGACAGCTGTTCGGGGATTAGCACAGGACCCAGGGAATCTCGAAGGCTCCCTCTTGCTTTCTTCCTGCCTTCTGGCACCTTTCTCCTGTCTCCTTTCTCTTTCCTCCTGTCTCCTTTCTCTTTCTACAAAAAAAAAAGATTATTAAAACCTGGCCCTAAATTATGGGCCATAATTTAGAATTCCAAAGGAGACAGAGAAGGAGCTGCCTTTTTGCTTGCATATTTGTATTTGCTCGGGGCTTCCCTCCAGCGAGTCCTGCAAGTCGCTGCGAGTCCTGCGAGTCCCATATTTGGTTAAGGCTGCCTGCTCTGCCTTGATTGATTTGGGATCCTGCCATTGACAGGCAGGCACTTCACCGGGCACTCGGTTATTTGAGCAGGATTCCCAAGGACGATCCTTAGGTGATGCCAGCGAACACGGCGAATAATTGGATCTGGCTCAGGGAAAATTAATTGAAAGGAGGGGAAGAGAGAGAGAGAGAGAGATTAGGTATTGAACTAGCTGGGAAATAAATTGGAGAATAATTCGAAAGAAAGTCAGAAGAAAAAGCCGAAGCAAAATCCGAAAAAAAACTTTACCTCATAAACTATGTTGTAATCCCTTTAAGATTGACATTTTTCCGGTTAAGTTGGAGTTAAAAAATCTGGAAATACTTTTGCTTAATATATATTATATAATATATATTATAATATTTTAATATTATAATATACAATAATATAATATAATAAAGCTTAGCTAAATATTTTACTAAAATATTAAGAATAAGCAATTGGGAATATATATATACTATATAATACTATATAATTAAAATAATATATTTTATTAACCTTAGAAATTATTTAAGTTGAAATAATATTAATATAAACTTTAATTTTATAATTATTACATATTAAGCCTTAAGGTTTTCCCTATTAATTTATATATTTATAAAATCCAGCTAAGCTTTAAAATTAAAAATCAAATTCTATTTATAAAACCTTTAAAATCAATTCGTGAATTTTTTTGTATTTTTTTTTATTAAAAAAAATTATTAAAAGACAAAAATGATAAATATTAACTTGAATTTTATTATTATTAATTTTATTATTATTATTTCTTTCCATTTCATTCTTTATAAAATCCGGTTAAGCCTCAAAATCAAATCCCCATATTTTACAACATTAAAATCAATAAATATTTATTAAATTAGAAATAAATTATTAAAGAAGAAAAATGATAAATATTAACTTTAATTTTATGATAATTAAATATTAAAATAGATCAAGACTCAATTTTTTTATAAAATCCAGTTAAACCCTAAATTTAAAATCAAAACCCTATTCATTATACCTTTAAAATCTATGATTTTTTTTTAATTAGAAAGATTTTATAAAAGATGGAAAAATTATAAATATTAAAATAATTTTGTTGGTTTTTAAATATTAAAATAAACCAAAATATTTTCTTCTCCCATTTAATTATTCCCAAAATCCAGTTAAGCCTTCAATTAAAAATCAGATCCCTATTTATAACAACTTTAAAATCAATCAATTCCTGAATATTTATTACTCAAAATGAATATCCTTTTCCTGAAGTAGAAAAATCGTCCCATTAATATAATGTATGCTGATCGTAAATGGTCCATTTGTCAGGCATTATGATCCGATGGAAATCCGAACTTGACAAATGCCAAGTGAACTGACACCGAAGGGCATTCAATTTCAATTTCAATATCAACCCGATCGCTTCAGGGGGCGGGCGGGAGTATAGGGGGTTCACTCTCTCCGAGGGAATGTTAATCTTTGCTCTCCCGAAATTCCCACACGAAATTCCAGCGCACTTCCTTCCTTTTGAGGGAGTGTGAAGGATAGAGAGAGAAAAGCATTAAAAGAGAGAGAGAGAGTGTGGTCACGGGAGAGGCGCCATCTCACCTTCAACATTGAAAGGTGGTTGTTCAATCGCCTTACACAGCAAGTAATTTGTATAATATTTTTTTGGTTTAATAAAGCGTATAAGGACTTTAAAGAAAAAATGTACGTATGAAAAATGTTGTAAAAAAAAGTTTTTTTTTAATTATTATATATATAATAATTATATTATAATAATATTGTTTTGTAAATAATTATATTATTTAGAAAATAGTTAGATTATTGTTTTAAATAATATTTAATTTAATGTACTAAAAGCCGTGACATTTGTAGAGCACATAATTAAAGTTCAAATAATATTTAAAACTAATTTCAATATAAAAGTTATTTTTTGGCCAATTTACTTTAAAATTTCCAAATACCAAATAAGTGAAAGCAAAGAGGGAATTATTTAAAAAAAAAATAGCTCTTGGTTATATTAAATGAATAATATTTTACTATATTTACTATATACCCTAAAATATTTATAGCATATGATTAAAGTATAATAATTATAATTATTTTTAATATATTAATAAATTTTTAAAATTTTTTTGAGTATAAGTCTCATTTTTTATAATCTTAAGCTAAGTCCATATAAGTTTCATAGTACAAACTCTTTTGATATAATTAAACACAATTATTTATAAGTTTATCTAATTTTAATTAAATATTTGTAATTATAAATTATATTTAATATTTATATAATTTATAGTTAAATTTAATACTTTCATAAAATCCAAATAATCATAAGCAGAAAGAAAAAAAAACTTTATTAATTACTAAACACTCTGATTGAAGCTCTGCAGCCTCCAGGAATTTTCTTAAATTCCCTTCCCTTGCTTAAATATTTTCAAAATCTCACTTTTTTTGCTGAGTGTATTCCAAGAGAGTGCTCAAAAAGGAGTGAGAGAGAGGAGGAAAAAAAGTAGCCCGGCGAGGCGAGCACGCAACTTGGCGTGCGAAGGGAGAATCAGTCACTTTTCGTCCCTCGAAACGACAGGATCAGGATCTGTTCCTGCGATCGCGAGCAACCGAACAACAACAAGTTTAAATCTTGATTTAGTACTCCGCTCACCTTATTTTTTTTTACGGTGCAAGTCAACGTGAAAGTATATATTAAAATATATTTTTTATGTGCCTGTGAAACGTGCAAAAATTCGCAACAAAAATTCTCAACAAATTCAACAAACCAAAAAAAAAAAAAGAAAAGGTAAAGATCAAGTGAAGTGCATAAAATGGAACATACAGAAAAAAAAACATGTGTGTGCAAAAATGTACATTAAAAATGCATTAAAGCAAAAGTGTCTGGGACTTAAATTAAATTAAAAAGAGGAGAGAGAAAAAAAAACAACTAAGTACAAAAAACACCCCATAAAAATCGACTGGAAAAATGCATAAATTGTGCGCGTGCGATTTTTTGGGCAATTTAAAGGGGTTTTGGCTTTGGCTTTGGGTTAGGGCTTGCTTTTGCTTTTGGTTTTGGGTTTGGGTTTGGACTCCTCCGGAGGCCTTCGAGTGCTCGAGTGCTGGAGTGCTCTTCAGACCAAAACGAGAGCGGCGGCTGCAAAATGCGCAAAAATGCTAGCACGCATCCTCCACTTTACATTACTCCCTTGCCCTCCACTAGGAGTTTTCCTTCTACTCCTTTGACCCCTCTGCTAGTCCGAATCATGCTCCTCCTCCTCCTCCTTCTTCTCCTTCTCCTCCTCCTCCTCCACTCAAGTGGCCGGAGATCGACACCGGAGGAGTATGAGGATGCGGAAGCGGAGGAAGCGGAAGGCAGCAGGAGGAGAGTGTGCCAGCAGCAGCACCACCATTTTTTATAGGGATTCACTTAGAGAAAGGGTTTCTTAGTTAAACAAAATAAAGATATTTTAAAAGCTTATTAAATTAAATAAGTAGTTAAAGCTTTAATTATTGATTTTTTTAAAGGTTTTTATACAAAAATAATATAATATTAGTGAATTTTTCAAGATTAGAGAGAGATTTTAATATTTTCAATTAAGTAAAGTTTTTTTCAAGAAAATTTTGCAGTTTCGGTAGAAATTTCTATAAACTTCAAGCTATAAACTGCTAAAAAATTAAATACAAACTAAAGTATAAAAATTGTTTACAAATATAATTAAATACAAATTAAAATATAAAAATTGTATACAAGATTAATTAAATATTAGTGAGCTTATAAAGAGAAAATAAAGAAATAACTTTGTTCAGTGTGCAGTTTCTCAAGGAATTTATACTATATTTTATTATATAAAATATAAATATATAAATTATAAACTGCTTAAAATTAAATACAAATT
Organism: Drosophila seguyi; assembly: GCA_008042675.1. NCBI lineage: Eukaryota > Metazoa > Arthropoda > Insecta > Diptera > Drosophilidae > Drosophila > Drosophila seguyi. The sequence continues at coordinate 116,366 of VNJU01008513.1, forward strand.
AAAGTATACAAATGTTGTACAAATATTATTAAATACAAATTTAAATTATAAAAATTGTATACAAATATAATTAAATATTATTGAACCTTTAAAGATAATATAAAGAGAGTAAGAAAGAAGTAAAGTTTCTTTAAGAAAATGTGCAGTTTCTCAAGAATTTGATATTATAGTTTATACTATAAAATAAAAACTATAAATTATAAATTGCTTTAAAAAAAATACAAAAAATTAAGTATAACAATTTCCCCCTAATCTTTGACTTTAATTCTCCATTTAAATAATTAAAGGTTTAGAACTCTAAACTCTAGACTCCCTTGGAAATTTTTTTCTGATATTTTTTCGATTTGGAAGTTTTACTAGAAAATTTAAAACTAACTTATAAATGCTTATAATTGCATTTAAATAAATGATTTTACAAGAGATTTTGAGTAAGATATTTTTTAAATTTTTAATACAATAAAAAAGCACTTAAAAATCAATAAAAAATAAAATTAAAATTAAAATAAGCTCAAAATCTATGAAATATTTAAAGAAATCAATAAATTAATTTTTTAATACAAAAAAGCATTTAAAAAACAATATAAATATAAAATTAAAATTAAAATAATATCAAAATCTATGAGACATTTAAAGAAATCAATAGATATTTGTTTTTAATTTTATTATTTATTGTTAATATTATTTTTAAATAATTTTAAAGTTATTTTCCTTACTTTTTTGTTAACAAAATCAAATTAGAATTATAATAATCTGAAAATCTGCGAAATATTTAAAGAAACCAATAGATGCGGATTTTTTTTCTTTATTTATTATTTTTTAATAATTTTAAATTCATTTCTTTACTTTTTGATTAACAAAATGAAATTATAAATATATTAATCTCCAAATCTATGAAATATTTAAGGAAATCAAGAGATTTCGATTTTTTCTTCTTTTCTTTTTTTTATTTTTTATTTTTTAATAATTAGAAAGTAATTTCTTTACTTGTTTGTTAACTAAATCAAATTATAATTATAACAATCTAAAAATCTCTAAAACGTATAAAGAAATTACAAGATTTATGATTTTTATATTATTTGATTTTGTTATTATTTTAAAGTTATTTCTCAGTTAGAAAAACTTAATCTCTTTTGAGATCACATTTCCCTTAGTAAAAAATTTAAATTTAAAGTAAAATGTAGTATAATTTTGGCACAGTGCACTCAAAAAAACTGAGAAGCCTGCGAATCCTTCGAGAAAGAGAGAGAAAGAGAGAAAGAAAGAGGAAGAGAGAGAGAGTCTCAGCGCAGCTGGAGGGCAGTCGGAGATCCAGAAAACTGGGCGAGCTTTAGCGCGCTTTTCCTTTGTTCGCTGCTCCTTTGTGCCTGCTCAATTGTTCGCAAGGACGAGGCCGGGAGCCAGGAACCAGTCGCCAGTAACCAAAACCAGAAGCTGCTTGCAAAAATCCTTGCCGAATCCTTGCCAAAAATGCCCTGCGAAACTCGTTTCCCTACAAGTTAGTCGGGTTTTTCGCCTGCTTCCTCCCTTCCACGTAAGGGGGATCCTGCCGGCGGATTCCCTCCAGGAGACAACAATTGCTAACTGGCTGTATCTATTTGCTACTTTTTTTTTAGGATCACAATCCCTGCCTGAAGGATCACAGGACAAACGGCAGCTGGCAAGATGCTCAAGTGGGCTGTCAACCAGCCGCGAAACTCGTACTTGGCCCTCGGCATGGGAACGGACGTGGAGTCCAAGGCCGTGCCAGCCGCCAGCTACAGCGAGTTCCATGCTCTGCGCGGCAAGCTGAAGCGGAAGTCGCTCTGCGTGGGCCACGGCAAGGAGAACCAGCTGACCTCCACACCGCTGCCGGCCAGCTCTTTGGCGCCGCGCACGCCGCTGCTCAAGGATCTGAGCAATATACTGGCGACGCCGCCCTCAGGAGCAGGAGCAGGAGGAGCACAAGCTACAGCACTGGCTCCTCCCTTCAAGTACGCCTGCACCCTGCCCACCTTCGAGGCGGAGTACTCCCCCACGGCAGCCGTTATCCCCGGTCCCCTGATCGCCCTGCGAGGCATGGGAGTCCCAGACAGCTACTTCGAGAAGCCGCGCTACCTGGAGCAGAAGCCACTGCCCCAATCCCAGCCTCATCCTGCTCCAGCTCCTCTGCAAGCTCCTAACCAACAGGAGGAGCAGCAGCAGCAAGGCAGCACCACGCTCAGCTCCAGCCAGATGGGCGATGTGACCCTGGAGCGCATGATCGACGCCATTCTGGAGAGCAACCGCAAGGCGCCCGCCTCCAAGGCAAGGCCACCACCACGCCAGCGCCAGCCGAGGCAGCATCTCCGCCAGAAGCAGCAGCAGATGCGGCAGAGGCAGCTCCTGAGAGTCACCTCCAGCTCCAGACCATCCGTTCCCGTTCCCGTCTCCTCTGCAAGCCACTCCCCCACCTACCGCCCCGCCTTCGACCCGGCCAGCGACCTGTGCGAGTACTGGAAGTCGCCCTCGCGAAGGGACTCCCTGCCCGCCGATGGCTTCGAGGAGCGGGAGGTGCGCTCGCCTGGCTCCACCTCCAAGTCGCTGCAGCTGCAGCTGCGCCGGCAGCGGGTGGTGCGGCGCAAGCGAAAGATTGCCACCAAGATCTCGTCCAGCGTGCGGCAGTCGGCGCAGAAGCTGCTGGCGGCGGCGGCGGCCAGGACGGGGGTGCCCAGTCACCGGAGTGCGCAGAAGAGGCGCCACATCAGTCCGGACAGCGGGCACAACTCCACCAGCGACTTTGAGGAGGAGCTGGGAGCCATGGGAAGCTGTGCTCCTAACCTGGCCGAGGCGGCCACCAAGCGGCGGCTGAGCTTCTCCTTTTCGGAGGATTTTGTGGAGAAGTAGAGGTTGTTTTTTTTGATATTTTTGGATTTTTTTTTTAATCTGTTTATTTAAAATTATAATAAATGTGTATTTTTTTTCGAATGGCTTAAAGCACAGCCTTGCCTTGGCATCCAAATGTTGAAACTGATCCTATAAACTAAGAGTATTCCTTTTTTTTTTTTTTTGAGAGACCAATAAAATGTTTGTGCATAAAAAAAGTTGCATTTTTTAATTTTTATAAAAAAAAGGAGGTTAAGGAGGTCCTTGAAAATGTTATATCATTTTTTAAAATAAATAAAGGGGGTTAAGGAGGTCCTAAAAAATATTATACCATTTTATATTTAATATTTCCTTTCTTTCCTTGAAAATGTTATATCATTTTATATTATAAAAAAAGGAAGTTAAGGAGGTCCTTGAAAATTCTATTTAATTTTTTATTTAATAATTATTCCTTTCTTTCCTTAAAAATATTATATCATTTTATATTATAAAAAAAAGGAGGTTAAGGAGGTCCTTGAAAATTCTATTTAATTTTTTATTTAATAATTATTCCCTTCTTTCACTCTTCAAACCTTAAAAATATATATTTTCAGCTTAAGTATTACCTTTCTTCCCTTTCTTCCCCTTCCTCCTTGTTATCCTTGTTAAACATACAACTATTAATTAAGGATAAACGTCGTTTCGGGAGAATACTCTACCGTTTCTTGAGGATTACTCAGCATTATATATATATATATATATATCGGTTAAAATGCAATTCTCACGGATCCTGCACGTTCCGCACCCCCGGATGGCGTCGTCGGGAGATCTCCGGGTGCACAGGATACTTGTCTGTGTGGCGGGGGTGTGACTGTAGTAAAAATGTTGCGGCATATCCTGCTCGAGTCCTTGACACGGCACTTATCACGCACCTGTGCACCGCACAAATGGCCAAACGGACAGGCGGACAAAACGTTGGGCATTTGCATAAATTTGCATAGAATCGAACAGGAATTCCAGGATTCGGCGAGGTCCTTGGGTCCTGGCTACACTGTCCGCCAGATCTGTGACTGCCGGTCAGCCAAGCAGAACGGGGGCACTGTCAGAAAAATACAGAGAAGATTGTTTTTTCAGTTTAAAAATTTATTTTGGTTATTTTAAGTGCCAAAAAATTATTAAAATATTTTTAAATATATTTCAGAGAGCTTTAAAATTAATACAATATTTAAAAATTTTTTATAAATTTGGAGAAAATATAAATATTTATTATAATATTTTTAAATATTTTACAGAGAGCTTTAAAATTAATACAATATTTTAAAATATGATATATCTCTATAGAAAATATAAATATATATTCTAATATTTTTAAATATATTTTAGAGAGCTTTAAAATTAATACAACATTTAAAAATATTTTATAAATATATAGAGAATATAAATATATATTAAAATATTTTTAAATATATTTCAGAAGGCTTTAAAATTAATATAATATTTTAAAATATATTTTAAATCTATAGAAATTATAATTATATATAATAAAAATTTAGTTAAAATATTAAATACATTAAAAAACATATTTAGCAATAAGCATTACAGTTTTCCTGTATGTTTTTTTCTGATTCATGGTGTATTTCTTGCTTAAAATATATTTTTAATGGTAATTTCAGGTATTAAAAGCATGTATTTAATATAAAAAATAAATTTTAAATATATTTAAAATTTTTAAATATATTTAAAATTTATAAGTTATTAAAAACCCAAGAAATCATTACCATATAAAAATGTGATTCTTTCAAATGGACTTTTACCTGAGAATTGATTCTTTCTTGTATTTTTTAGTACCAAATGAATGGTATAAAATATTTTAAGTATATTAAAAATATACATAGAATATTTAAGCATATTAAAAATATACATAGCATATTTAAGTATATTAAAAATATACATTAAATATTTAGCAATAAAAATGAATACATTAGAAATTATATTTAATATAAATATTAATATAATAAAACAGTTTGCCTAAATTTTCTCGTCAAAATAGTAAATTTCTAGCTTAAAATGTATTCTTTCTTTTTATTTTAAACACCAAATAAATGGTTTAAAATATTTTAAAAATTTATTAACTAATTTTAGAATATAAAATAGACTAAAAACGATATTTAGTAGAAGGTAAAAATTTTTCTTTTAATTTTTCGCCTCATATTGGACTCCTAACGTAAAAAGTATTCGATTTTATTAGTTAAAATACCAAATAAATTCCATACAATATTTTAGTTATATTATAAATATTCATAAAAAAGTAAATAAAATAGTACTAGCAAAAATACATTAAAAATATATATAACAGTAGCTTTAATTAATTTTCCCGCATTTTCTGCCAGTGCACTTAAAGACTGTGACTGTGCCGGCCAGCGATCCATAACTAAGTTATGCCAGTTATATATGTACAAATAATATATATAGGAACAAGATCCTGAGGGGGAGGCGGAAAATGGAAAATTGTACGGTTTGATACGGCTGCCAGCTGGCCAGGTTAAGGAGCTGAGAAACGGAACTAGCCAAGTTTAGGGAGAAATAATAACAAATTAAAGGTTGTTTTAGAGCCTTGAAAATAAATATTTTACAAAAATCTACAAAAGAATATAGTAATAATAATAATAAATAATAACAAAATATTATAAAGAGTAAATAATATAATAATAATTAAAGGAAATATGATATTAATCCTAAATTAACCACTATTAAATGGTATCAGGTCTAAAAAAAATATGTTTACAAATATAATAATAATTTTAAATGCTGTAAGAGGATATAATAATAATTTAGATTGAAATTATGGTCTTGAAAATATTACTTAAATATAAAGGAAATATTTAACTATCTTTAAGTTAAGTAATAATTATTTAAAGCTGCTTAAAGGACTTTAAAAATTATTCTAAATGATTTTAATAAAGTATTTATTTATTTAAAAAGGAAACTAAAATAATTCAAGGTTGATTTAGGGTTTTGAAAATATTAATAAAATCTAAAGTAAGTACTTAAGTAAGACAGGTTAAGGGTCTTTAAAAAATATTGTAAATAATTTTAAGAAAGTTTTTAAATACCTAAAAAAATAATACAAATTATTAAAGGTATATTTAGGGTCTTGAAAATATACATCAAATCTTAGGGAGATACTAGAGTATCTTAGACTAGACTTAAAGTAGAGTAATAAATATTTAAAGCTGCTTAAAGGTCTTGAAAAATTATTCAAAATCATTTTAAGAAAGTAATTAAATACTTAAAAAGTAAATAGAAATTATTAAAGGTGGATTTAGGGTCTTGTAAATATTAATAAAAACCAAAGTAAGTGATTAACTGCCTTAGAGTGCAGTAATAAATATTTAAGGCTGCTTAAAGGTATTTAAAAAATATTGTAAATAATTTTAAGAAAGTATTTAAATACAAAACAAAATTTTAAAAATTATTAAAGGTATATTTCGAGCCTTAAAAATACCACTAAAATCTAAATGAGATACTAGGCTACCTTAAAGTTTAGTAATAAATATTTAAAGCTGCTTAAAGGTCCTAAAAAAATAATGTAAATAATTCTAAAAAATTATTTAACTACTTAAACAGTATATAAAAATCATTAAAGATTAATTTTGGGTCTTGAAAAACTCACAAAACTCTGTATAAATTTTCAAACTCCCAAATAACTATCTTTTCCAAATTTCCCCCTGCTTCCCATTGCCATTAGATGTCCATTAAAGTCTCTTGGGTTAGTTTGAGCCCCATTGTTCCCGATTTCTGATCCTGATCCTGATCCTGGCAGCTCGATTTCGGCCTCTGCCGCGGATCGGATGTTGTCATTGTTGCCTCCTCGGTCTCTCCACATTCCCTGCTCAATTGAGTCCAGGACCAGCTGCCCCGCGGAGGATCGGGAGTGGGAGTAGCCAGTCGTCCGCTCTGATTTTTGTCCTGCCAGCAATAAGTGTAGTTTATTCATTCCTCTTGCCAAATGTCACATAAGAGCCGCTCGGAACACCTTTTTCCTCTTTCCGAAAAGTGCGCCAAAAGGGAGTCCGGGACTCGAAACTCGGGCACACGAGGCAAGAAGCACGAGTCATTGGCAAACACAAAAGGAGACTCGCTGCCGAAAGGACCAAGAATAAGAATAAGAAGCGGACCAAGGAAAAAAAAAAGGAAACAAAATCGCATCGTGGCATGCGTCGGCGGATAAGGGAGCAGGAGTGGGAGAAGGTGAAGGAGTGGGAGAAGTAGAAGGAGTGGGAGAAGCAAAAGGAGTGGGAGAAGTAGCAGGAGCAGGATCAGGAGCATAAGAAGGAGCAGGAGAAGGAGCTGTAGAGCCCTCGGGACAGCTGTCGTCGCTCTCTTATTCCGCAAAAAAAAATAAAAACACCAACACGCAATTATACACTGCAATTTTTTTGAGATTTTGCTGAGAAGACAAAAATATTAATGATAATTTTCATAAATTTTATATCCTTGAAGGATATAATTTTAGTCAGAAGTTTGCAATGCACTAAAGGAGACTTTTCTGAACCTATTCTTGATCAGCATCAACAGAGGAGTCGATCTAGCCATGTCCGTCTGTCCTTCTGTCCGTTTGTCCTCTGTCCGTCTGTCTTTCTGTCCGTCTGTCCGTTTGTCCTTCTGTCCGTCTGTCTGTCCGTTCGTTTCTACTTTAACTATTCCCTCAGTTTTAAAGCTATCTAAATGAAACTTTGCACATAGTCTTCTATATGCTCTCACTACTATATAAGTCGGAACGGGCCGGATCGGACAACTATATAATATATCTGTTATAGGAACGATCGGTAAATTTTAATGAAAAAAATTAGAACTTTGCCAATTTTTAAGATATTTGCATAAAATTCAAGATATAGCCATATTTTATTATTCCCGAATTTTTCTACGAATTTTTTTAAGATCGGCCAACTATATCATATAGCTGCAATGGGACTGATCCGCAAATTTTAAGGAAAAAAATGATAACTAATCCAATTTTAAACATATTTGTATAAAATTTGAGATATGGACATTTGGTATTATTTTAGAATTATGGTTTTAATTTTATTCAAATCGGACTACTGTATCATATAGTTGTCATAGGAAGGTTTAAGAAATTTATTTAAAAAAATTGTATATAGGTATTTTTCAACATATTTTTATCTGTTCTGAGATTTAGCTATTTTATATTATTTCAAACAAAAATGTTGAATAAATTTGTTTAAATTTTAATGATCTCAATGGTAAGCTGCAAGGCTATACAAGCTTCGGAGTGTCGAAGTTACATATCTTTCTTATTTAAATTAATAAAAATATTTTAAAAATTAATATATTATAAATATAAATTATTTAAAAAAAATTATTATAATAAAATAAAGCAAGGAACTTAATAGAAAGTGATTTTTTTAGTTGAACTTTGGCAACATTTTCATGTGGCTCAACAAGGACCTAGAAGCATTTTTCTTTATATAAATGTTTCTTCAACATTTTCTACTACCTTCAGCATTATTTAATTTAAGATTTTTCTAAATTTAAGCACAATTTAACCACCTAAATAAATAGGCCATGCAATTGTTTAATTAAATTTGAAAACATAGAATGCTTTTTAAAACCTGTCAATGTCTCTGTGACTGTAAACCAAAACTAGAACCCAGAAATCAAGCAAAAACAGCTTGAAGCGTTTTCCTTTGATTTTTTTGAAAGGAACAATAGGCTTAAAGCAGTGATTAAGCCAACTGGCAAGGAACTGACCATCAAGCAACAAAAAGAAAAAGGTAAACACTTTTCCAGCAACTCCGATTTGAATTAACCAAATCGATTTAGCCAGAAAAACTACTCAAGATGGATCTTGATCAGTGGATTGAGCAGTTAAACGGCTGCCTTCCGTTGACGGAGCGACAGGTGTGCATCCTGTGCGACCGGGCCAAGGAGATCCTGGCCCGCGAGTCGAATATCCAGGAGGTCAGTTGCCCGGTGACCGTGGTCGGTGATGTGCACGGTCAGTTCTATGATTTGATGAAGCTTTTCCGCATTGGCGGCAAGCTGCCGGACACTAGTTACCTATTCCTGGGCGACTATGTGGATCGTGGCACGAATTCGGTGGAAACGGTGACCTTGCTGGTGGCCCTGAAGGTGCGCTATCCCGATCGCATCACCATTCTGCGGGGCAATCACGAATCGCGACGCATCACCCGGGTCTATGGGTTCTACGATGAGTGTCTGCGGAAATATGGCAATATTAGTGTTTGGAAATATCTGACAGATCTCTTCGACTATATGCCACTGGCGGCCCTGATCAACGGTCATATTTTGTGCGTGCACGGTGGCCTTAGTCCCAAAATCGATAGTTTGGATCACATTCGTAGTTTGAATCGTGTCCAGGAGGTACCCGCCGGCGGTGCTATGAGCGATCTGCTCTGGTCCGATCCCAAGGATAACGAGGGCTGGGGTCCATCGCGTCGCGGTGCCGGCCATCTGTTTGGCCAGGACATAACGGAGAAATTCAATAAGACCAATGGCCTCGCGTTCGTCTCGCGGGCCCATCAACTGGAAATGGACGGTTTCAAGTGGTGTCACAATCGTCATGTCCTCACCATATTCTCGGCACCCAACTATTGTTCGCGGTGTGGCAACAAGGGGGCCATCATGAAACTGGACAGTCCCCTCAAGGTTTCGATGTTGGTATACCCGCAGTGAATCATACAATATATCCTGGACTAAATCCTGCAATTACAGCACACAATTTAAGCCAGCTGCCGCGGATAAGGATTTGCCTCGTTTTTGGGCTAAGCCATCCGAGTGTTTTCCATAAACTAATGGCAGCAACAAGGATTATCGAAAAAAAAGCATGATATAACAAGATATAACATGATATTACATGGTGTTACATGATATTACATACAATTTCACACTTAATTAACAAAAGAAAACTTGGCGGGATTCACTTTGAATATATTTAAAATCAATTTAAGGAATGTTCCCCAAGTTACTTGTATTTTAAATATATTCATTATAATTTTCTAAATAGAAAACGTATTAAAAAAGGATCCAAAATTATAAAACAGATCCTACGATACCCTTCAAACACACTTGTCATACATTTCAACAGCTTGTTAACTAATTTGTATTAATTTAAACTAAATTTTGTGTAAGACATTTAACAAATAAATACAAAATCGAGAGCAGAATTACAGTTTTCTGACAATTTTCTTGCTGTGCAGACATCGGGGGCGGGTAGCGGTTGCTTAAGGATCTCGCAGGATAAATAGGAGCAAAAAAAAAAGAATATATATATATATATATAAATATAATTTCAAGGAGTTGCTCAAGTGCCGCCACATGTTGCCTTTTGGTAAATTGGGCAAACAATTGACGGCCTAATAGGGTTAAGTGCCGGAAATTGCTGAAAGCCAACATGAAAATCGAGAGAAAATTGCTACTAAAAAGGCTTTAAGAAAAGGAAAAAATATATTGTTATTATTAAATTATTTAATTGTACAATATTACTTTAAATACAATTTTATTATTATTATTATTATATGGTAAACCCAGATAGTTTCTTTCAACCTTATTTTTAATTATATTTAATTTATTTTGTATTTTACCTAATTAAAAACCATAAAATAAAACATATTAAATTATTTTATACATTAAATATATATTTATAACTTTAAAATATTTATTATTAATATGTTTTTAAATACACCTTTAATTTTTATTAATTTATTTAATTTTTTTCTCATAGAAATCGGATTAATATTTATTATGATTATTTATATTTATATAATTTCTCTCAAACTTATTTATTATTTACTTTTTATTCAACCCTTTAAAAAAAATTAAATACTAGCTAGCAATTATCCAATAATCCATTAATCCATACATTCAATCGCCTTTCCAGGTCCCCGAACGAGGCTGGAAGTCTCTTGGAAGTGGAAGCAGAGATTGGAGCCTTCCAGTGGCGCGAGCGGCCTCTCTCGTTGGCCAACGCAAATCAGTTGCTTCAACGACGCCGCGCGGAACGAAAGGAAAAAATTGCAAATGGCGATCGCGGCGGTGAAAAAAATGTAAAATGTGCGGAAAAACGGCGGAAAAACGGGAAAATCGGCGATCCCGTGCAGTGAAAAGTGTTTGTGAAGTGGAGGGCAATGCCTGGAGCAGCCTCATTATGAAAGCCGGGCCGCTGTCGTCTTTTTTTTACATTTTTTTACAGTGTCAAGGTCAGTGCGTTGGTTTGCCAACGAATTTTGTTGTTTTTTTATATGTGAGAGTGAAAAAATGAATAAATACACATAAAAGGTGTGCCCTGCAATAAGGGTTTCATTTTTGTTTCGTTTTTTTCTTGTGTTTTCTTGTGTTTTCGCCAATAATTCTAATCCGCCATTTGGAGCTGCAACAACAAACACAACGGTTGAGTGAAAAAAGCCATTTTTTCTTCCTCTTATTCTCGCCATTCGCTGCCGTCGCACGCGCGCAATCGTTCTCTCCTCCTTGTGCTTGCGCCGCAAGTGCCGTTATTTGCCAACGAATTTTTTTGTTTTTTTATATGTGAGTGTGTAAAAATGAATGCATACCCCGCTATAAAGGGTTTTATTTTTGTTTAATTTTTTTTCTTGTGTTTTCTTGTGTTTTTGCTAATAATTCTAATCCGCCATTTGAAGCTGCAACAACAAAGTCAATTGGTGAGTGAAAAAAGCCATTTATTCTTCCTCTTATTCCCGCCATTCGCTGTCGTCGCGCGCGGGCATTTTTTCTCTCCTCCTTGTGCTTGCGTAGCAATCGCCGTTATAATTTGCCAAAGAGTTTTGTTGTTTTTTTATATGTGAGAGTGAAAAAATGAATAAATACATATAAAAGGTGTGCCCTGCAACAAGGGTTTAATTTTTTTTCAATTTTTTTCTTGTGTTTTTGCTAATAATTCTAATCCGCCATTTGGAGCTGCAGCAACAAAGTCAACGGGTAAGTGAAAAAAGTCATTTCTTCTTCCTCTTTTTCTCGCCATTCGATGTCGTCGCGCGCGCACATTTTTTCTGTCCTCGTTGTTCTTGCGTAGCAAGTACCGTTATTTGCTATGTTGCTCTCTCCCTGCAAAGGGGAGCTTAAGAGCGGGAGAGCGCCTTAAATGATCCGCTCTTTGTGGCTCTCATTTTTTTTTTACTTTTGGAAAGCTGCTGCTGATTTTGTTTGCATTTTTTTTTCTTGGCCATTTATTGAAATTTGTGAATGAAAATAAATAGAAGAAAATAATAAAAACAAGGCAAGCGAAACGTAATAAAATTGAACTTATTTAATTATCAGCTTTAAGATTTATTTTAGTATATTAATATATAAAAACTAAATACTAAATAAAATACTAAAATAATTCTTGAAGTAGATGATTAAGTTTAAGTTTTATTAAATTTAGCTTGCCTTGTTTTTATTATTTTCTTATATTAATTTTCATTCACAAATTTTTTTATAATTTTTTTTTTTTTTATCTTTTTACTAGGGTATTAAAATTAATATTATATAATATATTTTAGACAATTTCCAAAGCTCTCGGAATTTTTATTTTATATATTTTTTTAAAATTTAAACTAATTGCAAACAGAACAAATCAAGAAGAAAGGATAATGCATAGAAATCATTGCTTTGAACCCTCCTTAATTCGTTTGAACTTTAATGGAGTGAAATCGAAGGATACACAGCAGATCCTGTGCAGATCCTGCGCCTAAAAACTGATAACAATCATTAGCGACAAAGCTGAAGACGCCTCAATCAATGTCAGGGGGGAAATGATAATGCTTTCTAAGCAATATATATTTTTTTAAGGGTGGGGAATCGCAACTGTCAATAAATGGAGCAGAATGTCCTGCGAGAGGGACAAGGCTCTAATCCCGAATGACGTGTGCAATAAGTATAATAAGTGGAAGTGAAAGTGGCAGTGGCCCAAAACCAGATCAAAAACCCAAGAACTATTTGTATTTGTCAAAAGGCTCTCTCTGATTTCACGGGAATGTCCTGGATCCTGATCCTCGACGATTAATCAAAGTGACGCGTCGCACTCTCATTTTTCTCTTACGATTTTCTTTCACATTTCCTTGCTCAGCTCATTCTCCCTCCCCTGCTCCTGCCCCTTCTCCTTCACCTTCTCCCTTCTCGTTATTTCCTGATTTTCCTAGGACATCTTGACGGGGTTTTTCGCGCCAAGAGCAATGTCCTTGCTCTACTTTGAGTTTATTTATCTATACATTGTTTATATATATTTTTTTTTCTTTTGGGGGACATCCTCCCTCGAGGTCAGAGGTTTGAAAACCGCAGTATTCCATTGATTTGCATAGCCTTCAAAGGGGTGTCCTAGATCCTTGATCCCCGATGCCAGATACCGATTGTAAACCTATGTAAATGTTGTTTGCCCGACAAACTTTAGCTCTCTCCCGGCGGCACAATGCAAAACTAATAGATACATTTCCGGGGTAATTAAAAATCCAGATTGAGATCAGGTTCAGGAGGTTGCTGGAGATGAAGATGAAGATGCTGGTCCTGCTTCAAGGATCTCCTCGCTTTAAGCACTTAAGCCAATTTCAAGTGAACTTTTATGTGGTTTTTTTTTTTCTGTGTGTTTATCTTGTGGCTTAGAGTTCACGTTTGGACAACGTGGTTGTGTCCTGCCAAAGGGATTTATTTTGAAACGCTTTAACCTCTTAAGTTTAGAGTTTTTCAAGGATCTTAACTGAATTTAAATTGGATTTGAACTTTGAATTGCTTAGAAATTTGTATTTAAAAACATTTAAAAAGCATTTAAAAACATTTAAAAAGCATTTAAAAACCTTTAAAAGACTTCAAACCCCTTTTTATATCTTTTAAATTGCACAAATTAATATACAATTAAAGTAATGAGTGTTATCCACAGGACACTCAACGAACCCTCTCACTCGCGTGAAAACGCGCAATGTTTTGTCCACAAAAAAGGTGTAAAAAAATTGATATAAAAGGAAAGTTTTCGAAATAAGATAAAAACAATAATAAATTGTTTGTCTGGGTCATAAAATATATACGTAATAAGGCGTAATGGTACGTAAAAAGTACGTAAAAGTGCACTAAAAACAGCAAAAAAAAGAAGGACACACCAAACAAAAGAAATATAAATCCAACTTCATGGATTTACTCACCATTATCCTGTGCGTGTTTTACGATCTCTCAGATGGAAATTTTAACGATCGAGAAAGGACTCTCCACCCGAGACTCTATCAAATTGCCATTAGAATTGGTAAAGGATCCTGCCTTCCTGCAAACCGGCGGGGCGTGTGGCCGGGAATCGATGGCAAACAATTGTGATTAGCTCGTGTGATCGGGGATATGCCAGCGATAGCCATAAAATTGCACCTTCGGCAGCTGATGGATGCGGGCTTCTCGCATGTATGTTACATGTATATCCTTCCCTTGTAAACTTCCCTTGCAACCGCCTTTGTCATTGTCCTTGTTCACTCCGCCACACAACTCTCGCTGAATCGCAAATTGCAAATCGATAAAATTAGCGTATTCGTTGGGGAAATTAGCCGATCCTGGCGTTCCTGGCATTCGCTGATTATGCTGGTCGTTAGTGTCCTGGACTAGGAGTGCTTCAGCGGGCAACCTGCCGGCGTCCAAGTTATGGCGGTGCATTATGCTCACCAAGGACACTGGCCAAAAATTATGTAAATATGGGTATTCCTATGGTTTTTTGAGATAATTTTTATATTTATATATTGATCAACCAATTAAATGTTTATAAAACATAAGAAGTAACGAAAGTAACAAACAAAACATGGAAAAATATAACAGGAAGGATTCCTTTGGTATTTGATATTTGCTATTTATTTTTGATAATATATTTAAGATGTTTATTTAAAGCTTATTTTTTGGGTCTTCTTCAGCAAAATAAAAAAATTAAAAGAAAGTAAAAGTTCATTAAAAAAAAGTATGCAGGGTCTGAAATAATTTTTTTTATTTATTTAAGCCAAATTTTTATACAACATTTATAATAATTTTTATTATCTTTGTGGATTTCTGTGGTTAATTTCTGTAAATTTTTGTTAGGTAAATTTTTTAAAGCTTGCAACGCAATGAAGAAGCCATTACCGATACTATATATCATATATATTCTTAATCAGGATCAAAAGCTGAGTCAAAAAATCCTTGTTTGGTTGAAAAAAAAATTTTAATTTTTTTTTTCAAAATTTTATCATAAAAAAATAGCTAAAAAAAATTAAATTTTTAGCAATTTAAACTATATGCGCAGATTTGTTAACCTAATAAAAACTAGCATGTAAAATTGATCTAAATTGAATTTAATAAATTTTTGGCCAATTTCTGATATTTTTAAATTTTGATTTTCTAAAAAAAATCAATGATTTTTAATAAAACTTGTATAATAGTTTATTATTGTTCTTAAATAAACCGCTTGCTTAATTAATAAATTAATTAATTTTACTACAAGCAAATACTGGCTTATTTAATTAATTAATTAATTTTACTATAAGTTGTACTGTGCAAATAGTTTATTGTGGTTTTTAAGCAAACTCCTTGCTTAATTAATTAATTAATAAATTTTACTACCAGCTAAACCCTTCCTTATTTAATGAATTAATTAATTTTACTACAAGTTGTGCTGTGCAAATAGCTTATTGTGGTTTTTAAGCAAACTCCTTGCTTAATTAATTAATTAATTAATTTTACTACAAGCTAAATCCTTCCTTATTTAATGAATTAATTCATTTTACTACAAGTTGTGCTGTGCAAATAGTTTATTGTGGTTTTTAAACAAATTCCTTGCTTAATTATTTAATTAATAAATTTTACTACAAGCTAAATTCTTCCTTATTTAATGAATTAATTCATTTTACTACAAGTTGTGCTGTGCAAATAGTTTATTGTGGTTTTTAAACAAACTTCTTGCTTAATTAATTAATCTATTAATTTTTTTAAAAGTTGTAGAGTGTTAATTGAACTATTGTTGTCTTTAATTGTTGTTTTTAAACAAACTCCTTTCTCTAATTTATTTTTACTTTACTTCTCCCTTTTGGTAACTAACTTTCCTTTCAGTGCAAAAGCCAAATTAGTGCGTTTTCCTGTTT
The DNA here is from genome assembly GCA_008042675.1 of Drosophila seguyi. Lineage (NCBI taxonomy): Eukaryota > Metazoa > Arthropoda > Insecta > Diptera > Drosophilidae > Drosophila > Drosophila seguyi. The sequence goes on from VNJU01008513.1 coordinate 132,301, forward strand.
TTCGGTCATGTTATCCTGCAGTCCGTGGCTCGTGGCCCTTGGCACCTGTCTTCATTAGTTTGAACTGCGATCTGTTGAGTTCTCTCGATAAGCAATCAATAGAGGAGGAATAAGGAAGGAGATAGAAACAGAGACAGGAAAAGAGAGAGAGAAAAGAGGCTATCCATTTACAGGTGCAAATGCTGGCTGCTTGCTCCAATTTGTATCTCGATTCGAGTGGATCTCAAACTCGAAACGTTTGCATATTGATGAGGTCGAGAATTTACGGCTCCTCTTAGCCAGTCAGCTTTCACCTGTCGTCCTGAAAGGCTTAAAGGAGGAAGGAGGAGTAGCAGAGGAAGCAGGCCCACATGCCAGGCAAATCGAATTGGAAAAGGTTTTGAACAGTAGCCGGGAAAATGACAAGGAAATGCTGGAAAAAGGCTAGGGAAATGATAAAGTACAGGTAGCTAAAAGGATATACTTTCCGTTGGAACTTTTCTTTTTGTATTTTATATTGTTTGTAGTATTTAAGATTTCTGTAGTATTTTAATCTTCAATTATTTAGTGTAAAATGTGCCAGTTTGCTTGGAAAAATATTTTAAAATATTACAAAAAACAGTTCTGGTACTGAACTTTTAACAAGATTGCTTCAGATCTCTGACTCACCACCTCTTTCTCTCTCTCAGGACTCCAGCTCCCGTGTTCTCATTTTTCAATTCTCATTTCTCATTTCTCGCTTCTCATTTCCCATTTCTCACTTCTCATTTCTTAGTTTCGGCTTCTCCGCCTACCTGACTTGACTGTTAATCCTGGCGCAGGATTCCTTTGCTGTGGTCCTGTGTCGAATGCGAACCAGTTTTCCGCTTCGGTGCAACTGACGCATAAATTGCGGCACTTTTTCCGTTTCCAAAAACAGGACACGGAACAGGGCACCATCTAGGATACACCAGGGAAAAATCTACAAAGATTTGAAATAAATATATAAATAAAATAAATTATAAATAAAATATCTATAAAGATTTGAAATACAATCCAAAAGATACAAGAAAAATAAATTCAAGAATGGTTTTAAAGGAAGTTTACTAACAGAATTTTTAGATTTACAAATCTTTCAAGTATAAATTTTTTTTAAACCCCATTTTGCTTATTTAAATCAACTTTCTTCTAATTTTTTTTCTGTGTAAAGTCAGACTTGCTTTCTGTTCCAAAAGCAGTCCTGGCAAGGATTTGCTGGCAGGCTCTATGCAAATTGTTTGACTTGGCAATGAGGCACGGTGATTTTTCATTCCCCCAACTCTGTCTCTCGCTCTCTCAACCCTCCAAGGATCACGAGTATATCCCATATCCTGCTATATAACATTGATCAGTTTTATGGAGTTTTATTTAAAAAGTCTTAGCTGGCACCTGTTTTTCCTACACATTTTCCTTGCGGGAGCAGCAGGTGCCATCGAAGGCAGGCTGACATTTACATATTACTTGGCGGAGCAATCTGCTGTTAAAGATCGGGAATCGGTATCCACGATCCTGGCCATGACAGTGCTAAGTGGCGGAGATGGAGGAGGAGGAGGTTCCCCAAATAAGAAGGGAACATTTTCTATATCCTTTGCGTCGTCATCTCATCGACCCTCGTCAAGAGAGGCTCCGTCGATTTTTATGCTTCTCTCTTTTTCCATTTTTCACGCTGCTGACCAGCGGACAACTGTTTCGTTTTTCATTTACCATTTTCCTAGAGGCCCGGGCAAGGGTTGTGTTTTCCTTCCCCTGGTTTTTCAGCATTTTCTCAAGCCATTTTCCGGCGGCACGCGCTTTTCTGCTCGGTCGGTCAGTTGGTCAGTTGGCTGGGCTTGCCCGGGCCACCCTTTGATTGTTTTGTGTTGTGACAGCGGCAAATGGACAATGGATAGAGGGGATCGGGGCAACAGGATTTAGCACACAATGGCAGTGGTCAGTGGTCAGTGGAAATGTGATTCGGATTCCGATTTAATTTCATAAACAATTGAAGCATCAATCAGGAGAATAACCGCGATATGACAGGCCGCGGACGGTCGGGGTTTTTTTGTATTTAAGGGGAAAGGGTTTGGTAAGAGGGGTTTTTGGGCCTTTAAAAATTAATATAAATAAAGAAAATTTATTTGAAATTAGTAATAAAATAAGGTAAGAAAGGTGGTAGTAGGAAATAAGGCAAATAATATAATAATAATAATAATATCTTTTAGAATTGAATTTTAAATAAAAAATAAGGTAATTTTTATCATTTAATTTTATGTTAAAAATAAGGTAAATAATATCATTAACTTTAAAAATTTATATAATTTAAAAACAAGGTAAATAATATCATTTACTTTTAGAATTTAATTTTAAATTGATGTTTGGGTAAATAATATAATTTTCTTATGGATTTTAGCTCAAATAATTCTCAACTTAGTGTTAAATATATTAATTTCTTAGTTAAAAATATGTTTTTGGTACAAATTAAATGAAATATATAATTTAAGTATTTCAATATTTAATTAAAATATTTAATTTTAGTATTTAATTTAAATATTTAATTTAAATATTTAATTTCAATATTTAATTTCAATATTTAAATTCAATATTTAATTTAAATATTTAAATAACAGAAATGTACAGGTAAACATCTATATTCCCAAATTCCTAGGGAAAATATTTTATTTATTTATTTTATTTTTATTTATATTATTTTTATTTATTTTACCTAATATAAACGTTGACTTCGCCTTATATTTTTAAAATTCTTGTTTTTAATTATATGTCAAGTACAAATTAAATGTTAAAAACTCCCTAAAATTTATATAAATATTTTAAAATGTTAGTTTTTTTGAAGAAAAAGATAAAGTCTTAAAAAAGAATGTTAAATATTAACAAACTAAGGTTCAATTGGGTAACAACTTTTCTCCTCAGCTGCATCTTTTTTTAAATGCTTGAAAATATTTTATTTATTAAAAAATTCGAGTTCTCCCCTAAGTGAAATTGTTTAAACATTTATAAGAAATATGTAGAAAGTGTGGAAAATATTTACAAACTAAATTTAAGACTTGTAAAGCCAGGCAACAGCTTTTAATCGGAGCTGTATCTTTTTTAAAATGTTTGTAAATATTTAAAAGACTACAAATTCGAGTACTTCTTGAAGTGAAATACTTACAACATTTATAAGAAATATCTAAAAAGTGTTATAAATATTTACAAACTCAATTAAAATTTTTGTTTTGCCTGGCAACAGCTTTTCCTTGAGGTGTATCCTTGAGGTTCTCTGGCTGTGTCTCTCTCCAGGTAGTAGCCTTGAATCAGCTTTAAGGGAAATTAATTTGTTGAACCCTGTTCCTGTGCCTCCTCTCAGTTCCAGTTGAGGAGGCGCCCCATATGTCCCAGTACCAGATCCAGACCCAGTCTCAGTCTCAGTCCCAGTCCCATATCCCAGTTCCGAATCCAGTTTCTGGCCACGAAGATCTGTCAAAGGCAAGTTGACAACTCGAATTGGGAATCCTTCGAATCAGGGGTTGTAGCCAAGGATCAAGGACTCCTTGGACCGTGTGTGTCCTGTTCCCGGATCGCCCAGTATTTTTTTTTATTTTGTTTTATTTTTATTTTCGAGAAGAGGAACTGCGTTCATTTGCATTTTTAGCCCAACCCTTTCCCTTGATGGCCGCCGCGGGGTTTCCACTCGCTCGTCACCAATCTTCCTTCCGAACCTCCTTTGGCCAGGACTTGATTTGATTTTTCTCCTTTCGCTTGACATTTTTCGTAGATTTTATAATTTTAAGAAAGCAAAAAAAAAAACGGGGAAAAAAGGTACAAGAATATTGCCTCGAAATTCTTCAATTAAATATGCAAATTGTCCCGATGATGCTGCAGAAATGTCAACAAGGACAGCGATTCTCCGGTGACATATAAATGGTTCCAAGTGTCCCACTTCAAGTTGCGCTTAATTAGCTAATTGCCCGTGCAGCCGGGATCCTGGCAAAGGACTACAACGTTGGGAAAATGGTATAAACTCCGGACAGCTGGCCGGGAAATTGTATATGGAAATCGTATGAATATCAAGGATTTTCGAGGGAAAATTAAAGTGGGTTTTGATGGGGGAAGTTAAGTAAATTATATATTAATTAGTTTTTGTAGCTTGGTTTGTGTGGTATTTAGTTGAGAAATTATTTTAAAATTTAATTAAATATGAAAAATATGTATAAAAACTTTTCCAAACAAAACTAAGCTAAAATGCATTAAATTGCCTTTTTTTGTTCTCTTTTCAAACCCCAAGAAACCCAAGAAAACTTGAGATTTACATTAAAAATTTTAAGAAAGTGTTTTAAAATTTAATGAGATATAAAAAAATTGATAAAAACTCTCCGAAAAGCTAGCTTAAAGTTAGTAGAATATTTTTTATAAACTAAAATGCATTAAATTGTCTTATTTGTTCTTCTTTCAAAACCCAAACTCATCGAAGAAACCCAAAAAAACTTGATTTTTACATTAAAAATCTTTAAAAATTATTTTAAAATTTAATAAATACAAAATAATGTATATAAACTCACCGAAAAGCTAGCTGAAAGCTAAAATATTTTATATAAATAAAAATACATTAAATTGCTTTAAATTTTATTATTATTGCCTTTAATTTTCTCTTTTAAAACCCAAACAGATTGTAGAAACCCAAGAAAACTTGAGATTTACGTTATATATTCTTAAAAATTTTTTTTTAAATTTAATTATATGCAAAAGAAAAAATATATAAACTTTCACAAAATGAAAAAATAGTTTAATAAAGTTATGGAGTTAATTTTTCTTTTAGAAAATATCCAAATCCTTAAAACAACATAAAACTTCATACCTAAAAACTAGCTACAATTTTATATATATTTCTTTCCAAAATAAAAACCATATACAACCAACACCTTGATCCTTAATTCCCAAAGAAAAACTAAGCATGAAATTGAAAGTTTCCAAGCCAGTGAGTCCTGGTATTTCCAATGCCAATCAAGGAGCAAAGTGGGAAAAGAAAAGGAAAATCAAGCTTAACTAAATAATTACAAGGCCCCTGGTAGCAGCAGCAACAACAGCAACAACAAAAAAATAATAATAATGGACAGATCCTGACACCCATGGCAAAAGGACACCCCAGACGTGGCTGTGTGGCGTGAGTCCTACGAAAACGAAAGCCGAAAATGAAATGTAATTGCAGTTGCAACAAGGAAGGAAGGCAAAAAAAAAAAACTAGACCAAGACCTTGGTGTTTTCTTTTTCTATTATTTTTTTTTTCCTTGAGGGGTGATCCTTTTTTTTTTGTTGCTTGTAACTACCCCTTGCCCGGCCCGTCGTCCTTGGGAAAGTCCGCTTTCTTTGCTTGATTAGATTTGATTTGTGTGTTTGCGGCATTTTGCGATCCCCCCGTTCCCTGCTTTCCTTTTCTTTTCTTAGATTTAAAATCACAGTTCGGCGAACTACATTTAATTTCTAAATTATCGACACGCCGCGGCGATGGGCGTAACAACGGATAGGAATCGGGAGCAGGACCTGGAATCAGGATGTATAGTTTCCCGCCCTGTGCGTGTTGCTGTTTTTGTTGTGATTAATAAAATTATAGAGAGCTTGGGAGGAGCAGCAGGATCCGGGAAAATCAGCTTTTCAGCAAAAAGAACAGTGAGAAGGCAACGCAGAAAAAAAAGGGGAAAATAAATCAAGGAAATTAATGGAGAAAAAGTAGCTCAAAGAAATATTTTAGAGTTACCTTAAGGCTCATTTCATTACTTAAAAAATAACACTTAAATAATTAAGAACTAAAGGTATTTTCATATATTTTTTCAAATATAAAAAATAAACTAAAACAGAATTCAGAAAATTCAAGATTTTTGTGTGTTTTCTTTAAACAAAGATGAGCAACTTGAAGCCTTCATCTTTCCTCTTTATTCTCTACTCCAATTTCAATATAAAATAAAATATTAAGTTCCCTCACTGAACAAGGGATTTGTCTTCGTTTTCCTCGAGTGTAATGAGGCAATTTATATGCTAATACATTTTTTCCCAACAAAATATCAAATTATAATCCCTTTGGAGGGGGGTTGGGATCTACAATTATGGAATATGAATATGAATTGCGAATTAGCTTTCAGCTTTTATCATTCAAATCTAAGTCTTCTAATAGGATTTCAGCTCGGGCCTAATGGATAGCTAATTATTGATTTATAGAGGAATTTAAATAAATTTATAAACAGGTGAAAATGAATTTGAAACTTAATACATAAAATTTAAATTAATTTAAATTTAAATTTGTATGCCTAGCTTGATTGGTTTTAAATATGAATTTTTCTTATTTTGTTACATAACAAATTAGTATACGGATATATCGATAAATATTGATAAATTAAAACTTAACATATAAAATATTTAAATTGAAATTTAAAATTGCTTAGCTTATGGTTAATGTTTTTAAATATGAATTTTCCAAATTTTGTAACATAACAAATTAGTATTCAAGTATATCGATAAATATCGATAATTTGATTCCTAACAGATAAGCTATGGAAATTGAATTTTATACGTTTTTAGCTTATGCATAATGTTTTTAAACATGAATTTTTCTAATTTTGTTACATAATAAATTAGTATACGGATATATCGATAAATATCGTTAAATTAAAACTTAACAGATAAATTATTCAAAGTCAAATTTAAACTTTCTAAGCTTATGTTTAATATTTTTTAATATGAATTTTCTAACAAATTAGTTTACAAATAAATTGATAAATATCGATATCAGTTATCTCTAATAAGTTTTCTTTTGTTCTTAGATATTTTATTTTTCAAAATTCAGATATAAAATGGACTTAAAAATATATCCTGTCTGATATATATTTTCCCCCTACTTTTGATTCTTTAATTGAAATGCAGATCATTATCCTTGATTTGATGGCTGACCGTTAAAGTCCGTTTTTCCCCGAAAGTTTGCTTTTGTTTTTCGATACGAGAGAAGCCCTTAAATCGAGGCCACGCCTAAACAAATAGCCAGAGCCACCACCAGGATGCGGCGGCTGCTGCTGATGAGAGGATGTGGCTGGCTTTTTTTTTTCTTTTTGTTGTTGTTTTTCCGGGATGCAATGGGAACCTGCTGGCCGCAGGATGACCGCGCGCATCCGCGTGTGCCGAGGTCAAAGGACACGCACGCAGCCGCAGCTGACTTTTCAGTTGGGAAAATTCCTGACCAGCCTTTGTTTTCCTTCTACTCCGTTTTTTTTTTTTTTTTTAAGTTAAACAAATAGCGTTCGCGCTTTTCATATTTCCCGTTTTGTTTGCTTTTCGATAATTTCGCTCGCGCACACGCTTCGCGGGCATAAATAATAAATAAAAAAAAGAAAAGAGTAAACATAAAACAGAAAAAGATGACAAACGATGTCGATAAGCCGCGACAATATCAGGCTATTAGGGTAATAATTTGAGGGATTAAAAAGGACCTCAACCTGGAGCTGGAAGTCACCCCAACTTGCTGGAGTTTTTTAAATTTTCATTAGGAGTCTTTTTTTTATTTATATATAAAATATATATAAATATATTTTTGAGAAGTTTATGATTTATAAATATTTTTATATAAATTAGTAGGAATTTTTTATATATTTTTCTATAAAAAATAAAACATTTACAATCAGAGTTTTGATGCTTTAATTTTGGGAGAATTTTCACTAGGAGTCTTTTTTTATTTATATATAAAATATATATAAATATATCCTTGAGGAGCTTATGATTTATATATTTTTATATAAGCTAGTATGATTTTTGTTATATTTTTTAATAAAAAAAATAAAACATTTACAATCAGAGTTTTTATTCTTAAATTTTGGGAAAGTTTCCTAGTCAGTGCGTCCTGGATTTTTTTAGATTCAAACTTAAAGGAAATTGGGAAAAGGAAATTTAAGCTTAACTAAATATTTACAGCAAAAAATAATAAATTATAATAATAATTTAATAATAATAACAATTATAATATTGTACAGATTCTCCTGTAAACCATTGCAAAAGGACATCCCGCACAAAGTTGTGGCTTCAGTTTTTCAAAAATAAAAGCCTTACATTTAATATAAAGCCTTTTTTATTTTTAACTAATATATACATATCCTTGATATTTTTTTTTTTTTTGTACTACTGATGGGTGGCTCCTTAAAGCTAAATCCTTGACCCTTACGTATTTCCTGCGCATTTCCGTTGGGCCCAGCGGGAAGGTCCTGCGCGGCCCCTGCGGTGTGAACTACTTGCCCTTTGCGGTTTTTGGGAAATTATTTTGAATTATGACATATTAAGATTTATGCCAGAGCGGGATAGAGATAAAGAGAAAATGAGAGAGAGAGAGGGAGACCCTGTAGGATTTGCCAAAAAAAAAAAAAAATATATGATCCCGCTGCCGCTGCCCTCCTCCTCCTCCGATCGGGTTTCATCCGAGATCGCGCACAATGGGCGACTCCGTGACTTACAGCTGTTTCTCGCAAGGAGCTACGCGTCCTTGCAGGACTCGTGTATCATCCTGAGGCCGCCGCCTTATTATTATTATTTCATATTTTGATTTATTGTTTGGCTTATTGTTTTCGCAACACGCACACATACATACGTATGTGCTATATATATATGTCCGTCCCCGATATATCCTTTTGTTTACACACTCGCCTGCGGTTTTTGGCAAGCGATTTATGTTAATTTTTATTGCTTTGCCGAAAAGAAATTCGCAAACAAAAGAGACGACGGGCAGGAGATGTTTTTGATTTATTTTAAATTTTCAAGAAGTATATAAATTTTCTTAAATATATGTTCAAGGTGAAGCCAGAACTTTTTTTATTCAATTTTTTGAATGTCATATTTTTAGGGAAAATATTAAAATTTATTTGTATTATTCAATGAAAATAACAAAATGCATGAATAGGGATTTTAAGGATTTTTGTTTTTTTCATTGTTTCTTCTATATGTTTTAAATATATCTTGTATATCCTATTTTTATATTTTTCACAACACTTAAATTGAATTTATATTAAAATTCTTCAAAATTTTTTTAATTTTACCAGAAATTCAACAGCATTTCTATGCAAATTATTATAAAAAAATATTTTATTCTTTCATTGTCTTGTTTTTTTATTTGTTTAGATTTTGTGATTCTCCTTTTCATGTTTTTTATTTTAATTATTATTTTATTATTTAAAATTAAAATAAAATTTATATAAAAAAAAATTTATAAATTGACAGCAGCGCCATCTGTGACACTTTTAAGTAACTACAAAGGTAGAAATTATAATTTTACACGCCAGGTGGCTCACAGGATTGTTTCTTAGTTATCTTAACTTCCGGCAAGGGGTGCTGAAATGTACAATGTAAAATAGCATGTAAAATTAAGAAAATTTATATTAATAATTTTTGTTTTTCAGTTTTTTTTTCAAATAATTTATTTGAAAATCTTTTATTTACCTAAATATTCTTTATTTTTAATTTTTGTTATTCTTCCGCTTGAGGGTTAACTAAGATTAACATTTTTAAAGTAGCTTAAACACTTTTAAATATTTTTATATTTAAGAAAATATAACATACATTTCAAAAAATTAATTTAAAAATTTTTAGAAATATGAAAATTTATGAACATTATAATTTATTTCTTATCTTTTTATGTACAAGGTCAAAAATTAGCCAAACTTTTGCAAGAACTATGAGTCAGCATGTAAAGCGATCCTATAATGGATCATTTTTCAATATTTTTGGGTGCCTTAGTTATAATTAAAAGATTTCTTGTTTGAAAATAATTAAATATATATATTTTTTTAAATTAAATTAAACTGCAAAATAAACCCCTTTATCTATATATTGTTCCAATTGTGGCAAGGAATCGTCTCGCAACTCATCCAGAGCTGCTGGAATGACATCATCGTCATCATCATCATCATTATTATCATCATCAGTGAAATCGATCGCATGAATGACCTAATAAACGCGACAATGAATGTGAATCAACGGCTTTGAATTGTTGGCAATGGAGGAAAATTGCCCTGGAACAGTAATATGTTACATCCCAACTAGTCTATATCCATTATCCAGCGTTGCATTTCACCAGAAACAGACGCGGTGTCGCCAGCTTCCTTTGCACAGCGATAGTTTTTACACAGAGAAAAAAATATAATAAAAAATAAAAATATTAGAGCAAAAGTAGTTTAATTCAAAGAGCAAAAATATAAGCTTAACAATATATATATAATAAATAGTAGTTTCATTTTTAATTAATAGAAAAAATCAATTATTTTCTTGAGGAATTAATTATTTATTATTTAATGATTTATTACTTAATTATTTATTATTTATTTATTTATTATTTATTTATTTGTTATTTATTTATTTATTATTTATTTATTTATTATTTATTTATTTATTTATTATTTATTTAGTTATTATTTATTTATTTATTATTTATTTATTTATTTATTTATTTATTTATTTATTTATTTATTTATTTATTTATTTATTTATTTATTATTTTTTTATTATTTATTTATTTATTATTTATTTATTTATTTATTTATTATTTATTTATTTATTATTTATTTATTATTTATTTATTTATTTATTTATAATTTATTTATTTATTTATTTATTTATTTATTTATTTATTTATTTATTTATATATTTATTTATTTATTTATTTATTTATTTATTATTTATTTATTTATTATTTATTTATTTATTATTTATTATTTATTATTTATTATTTATTTATTATTTATTATTTATTTATTATTTATTTATTATTTATTTAATATTTATTTATTATTTATTTATTATTTATTTATTTATTTATTTATTTATTTATTTATTTATTTATTTATTTATTTATTTAAATTGCTTATACAATTTTTTCTTTCTGTGCATTCACCGCAACTGCACCCTTAATTAGCCGATTGGCATCGAGTGACGTTGACGCTGGTGTTGCTGTGTTAATTAATCAATGGAAAATGCCGTTTCACCCTTAATCACTCTTAAATGGCCGCCCCTCCATGGCCACCACCCACTCGGCCTCTCCAGCCTTTTCCTCCACTCACCCATTTATCCATTACGCATTCGGGGGGAAATTTTTTTCGCTGTTGCGATGGCAATTTCCTTGAATTTTTTTTTGTTTAAATTCATTCTGAGAAAATTAAAGGAGTGGGCATCGGAAATGGTTCACGAAAAACTCTTGAATGGAGGATGGAGGCTAATTAGGAAAAGTAATTGAAGAAAATTGTACTCCCACAACGCATTTATCACGCACTTTATTTAGATGGGGAAATATGTATGATACACCTCTCAACAACAATATAACATTACCAGATTTTTTACATATTATTTTGTATATTTATTTATATATATAAAATGTTAAGTTTTCAATCTCCATTTCAGCCAATTTCTGTCCATGTTTAGATTTTGTGGCAAGCATCTAATCATCCTTCAATAATAAACATATTATTATTAATAAATAATAAATTATAAAAATACAAAGAAAAATATAACAAATACTAAAATTAACTATTACATTCTTCGATAAATAAAATGGTTAGACGGTTAAACTTAATAATATGTATACAAAATAAATTAAAATAATATATTTATGATAATATATTTATGATAATATATTTATTTGTAAATTAAAAATAAATAAATTAAAATAATATATTTATGATAATATATTTATTTTTATTTATTCGGTAATAAAAAAATTTATTTTTATTTTTTTATTAAATTTTTAAAGTTATTTTATTTTTTAATATATTAATTATTGAAAAATATAGTAGTTAATTTAATTATTTAGTTTATTTTTTTTTTTCATATTTTTTTAAAGTTTTCTTTAGCTCTTAATAAATTATAAAACAAAACTAAGGCCTACTTAAAACATTTTTCCTCAATCCGCAAATGTCCATATATAAACCGTAATTAACGATTATAAGACAAAACTTTAATATTTATGATAAGATATATATTTTAATTAATTTTGTATACAATTTTGTATTTTTTTTTTTTAATTTTTCAAGTTATTTTATTTTAAATTTAATTTATAGAAAAATATACTAGTTAATTTAATAATTTGGTGTATTATTCTTTGTACTTGAAAGTTTTTCCTATTTTTTTTTTTATAAATACTAAAATAAAACTAAAGCCTACTTAAATCATTTTTCCCCCGGAAAATATCCTTAAGTGAACCCTAATTAATTATTACAAGACAAAACTTTAACCAGACTAATTAATAAAAAATTGCAATTGTCAAAATTTCCTCCTAAAGATTGTGAAAAATTAAAATTGCACAAGAAGGAAATGCTATTGCTATAATTACGAAATTTGCTCCTTTCGTTATGTTTTTTTTTTCGCTAATTAGCCAAATGTTTATTTGTTAATTGCAGCCTACGCATCGATGGCGAGTCGATAAATTTTCGGTTTAAAAAAAAATATAGACTCGACGCGTAATAACAATTTGTAGGCAGATTACTCATACGACGCGTTGTCCGCGCTGTAAAGCATCAAGCTGTAAAAAGCGAAACTAGTTTTATTCCCCCCTCTCGCTATGCTCTTTTTTTATGCTTTTTTGATGATGTGTGATATATGGACACGCAATGAAATGGCAACAATTATTATGCAAATGCGACGTTTTGTTTTATGAGCCATTAAAAAAAGAGATAGAGAGAGGGGAGAGGGGAGAGAGAAGGCAAGACTGTGTGTGTGTGTGTGGTTCGTAAATAGGAATGGCAGGCAAATTAATTGAAGCTAATTACCAGGAGCAGGAGGAGGAGGAGGAGCAGGAGGAGGTGGATGCTGGGGCCAAGATTATGCCAGGCATGGACCACACGTGCTGGCGATGATGCACCCGGAAGATGAGGCAGCAGATTCGCTGCAGCTCGGCTGTCAGCTTTCAACGGCAGAGGCAGTGCGTTGATTAAAGCAAGTTGCAACAATAAATGCAGTTTCATTGAAGTTAATCAGCCAAGGCAGTCGCTGAACTCGAATGGCAAACAGTTGTGACTGCCTAAGGCGAACTTAGATTGGGAAAACTAGTGTCTCAGGGAACTTTATAAATTAAAATTTAAAATTTTATTATAAAATTAAAGGAAAAACAAGTAATCTTATAATTATTTTATAACCCTTCTTGTATTTATAAAAGTTAATATATTTTATAGGTCTCTAGTATTGACTGTTACAAACAAATTAGCAAATTGAATGAGGCATGGGGGAGAGGCATCATCACTTGTGGCAGGGTCAACTTTGAGGCACATGTATGTGCTTCTGTCTGTCTGCGTCTCTGTCTCTGGTTTTGCTGCCCCATTTGATTGGAATTTATAGCGAATTTATTTGCTCTTTATTTTGTGATCAGCTTCAGAGCCAGTCTTGTTTTGAAAATATTAACTCTTTAAAAATTAAAAAAATTATTATTATTAATTAAAAAAATATCAATTTAAATGGATATTATGAAAGTGTGGCTTCGATTGCAATCCCGGCTTTCGAACAATATTTTGAAGTGTTTATTTAGTATTTAAACACACAATTTTAATAACAAAAGTTTCGATATTATAATAATAATATTATAATTTTCCAAGAAAATAAAATTATGGATGTTTCGATTGCAAACTTGATTTTTCATAAATATTAAATTCAATATATCGAAGGCTTAAATTTAAAATGTAATCTTTTTGGAATATGTAAGAATCTTTCAATAAAATCGATAACATAAAAAATATTTAATACCTAATAATTTGTTTTTTAATTTTAATATTTTTTTAATTTAAATCTTTTTTAAATTTAAATTTTTTTTACATTTTTTTAAATTAAATTTTTTTTTAATGTTTTTTAAATTAAAATTCTTTTTTTTTTTAATTTTAATCTTTTTAAATTTAAATTTTTTCGATAGTCGTTATTTTGATTAAAAAAAATAACCAATTTATAACAGTTTCGATAACTAATGGATATTTCCTTATACAAAATCTAGGAAAGACAGAAAAAATATAAATTCTTTCGATTTTCGTATTAAAATAAAATCGATATCATAACACCGTTTCGATAACAAATGGAAATTTCCCTAAAATATATCTAGACAAGAAAGAAAATATAATAATTTTTTCGATTGCTTGTCGATTTTTTTTTTACGAATTAAAATAAAACCGACATCATAACAAATTTTCGATAACAAACGGAAGTTTCCTTAAAAAAAATCGACACACCAAAAAAAAATTATTTTTCCATTGAATTAAAATAAATAAATTGGTTTTTAGACATTGAATGGATTTCTTCTTAAGTTTCAAACACTCTTCAAAGATATAATTTCCCCATTTCTCCTCGATATATGCACATACCATCGGAGTTCATTAAGATGGAGGCTGTCCGATAATGACATTTGTGCTGCTGCATTGTCTGCCATTTGAATTGCAATTGAAATGACTTTGTTGCAATGTCGTTTCAGCAGAAGCAGCGGCAGCAGCAGCAGTAAAGCCAATAAATAAAGTCGCACAAGATACAGATCCACTGCATCGGCCCAAGACAGCCGATAAATACGCCAATCAGGCTGATTGATCACCCAGATCCGAAAAAAAAGAGAAGCTTCATTCAAGAGGAAGAGCCCCGATCGATAAAATAAATAAACAAAGTGATCCACAGAATTTCTAATCTTTCAAGTAGAGTTTGTCACACTTGAGACCTAATTAATTAGCAGAAAATTTGGGATATATATTGTAAAAGATACCCTTAAATTTCGAATATTAACCCATAATATTCAGACTGAAAAATTCCAAAAATTGCTCAAACTGAAAATGTTTTGGCGCCAATAATAAATTCTATAAATATGCAAATATGCAAAAATTTTGATGCCAATGGCCTTAAGTGCCCATCCGAATATCGATCTTCGTTTTCCCGCGGTACCCACTTTTCCAATTTCCATTTGAATGCCTTGATTGGCAGCGTACGTGAGCATTTCCCCAAACTTCGGATGGCAGAAATTAGAAGAGCCCAAAAATAAACAAGAAAAGGGGAAAAAAGAATTGCGCGCGGCAGCTGCAACATTCTTTTTTTTTTGGCCATAATTTATGCACCGATGCATACATATACTATATACATATATATATATGCGCACCCCACCGACCATCAATCTGATCCGATCCGATCCGATCCGATGCCATC
Source organism: Drosophila seguyi (assembly GCA_008042675.1). Taxonomy (NCBI): domain Eukaryota; kingdom Metazoa; phylum Arthropoda; class Insecta; order Diptera; family Drosophilidae; genus Drosophila; species Drosophila seguyi. The sequence continues at coordinate 147,445 of VNJU01008513.1, forward strand.
ATCCATCCATTGGGCCCATCATCGGACCCCTGCCAAACTATCGATCACCCGGGGCCGGGCCCAGAGAAGTGTCAAATAAATAACGCGAACAGGCAATAAAAATGGATGACACCCCGCCTGCTTCCAGGAGCGGGAGGAACAGCGGGCGGGGGAGGGGGTTTTTCAACCCGAGCGGAGGTGCAAATGTGGGCACTTTAATGAAAACAATAAATCTTCATCACTTGCTGGCGAATCGAAACGAAACGAATCCAATCGAATCGCATCGAAATGCCAGGCAATCGAATGAAAATGCCAGTGCAAAGGTTCAGGGAAGGTGTGTCCTTGTATTATGGGAAGGGGGGTTTTGTGTGATTTTTAAATATCAGCTTATTTTTGGATATAATAAAATATTTGTGCTTTTAATTAAAAAGTTGTAGGTCTCTATAGCAACCTCTTTCGTTAATTATTTTTTTTTAACCAAGATTTAGCAGTATAACAGTATAACAGTTTTTGCTTGCTCCCCAGAATCCAAATATTCGGAAGTAGAAAACTAAAGAAATTCTCGTCTTATAAATTAAATATCACAAAGAACCTAGCTGGTTCTTTACAAATACATAAGAGAGTTTAAACTGTTATACAGCCGAAAAATGTCATGTAATTTATAAAGTAAATAATGTAATTTATTTTGTATACAAAATTTGTTTAAAGAAGTTGTAAATATATATTTTTTTTCTTTTATACATACCAAAATTTAAAACAATTGAGTGTGCTAGTATAACAGTTTATTTGTTACTCTCTGGAATCCAAATCCAGGCAACAAAAAACAAAGCGCTACAAGGAGTTTAACATTTAGAAAAAGGATTTAAGGTACTCTCCATTATAAACCCAGTAAGCAAAAGAAAATGAAAGTATAACAGTATAACAGTTTATTTCGTCATGTAATCTAAAATAAAATAATTTTCTATACTTCCTAGAGTTAAGAAATTTGATACCATGTTTTCAATAAGGAAAAACCCATATCGGCATAAGCCTCCCCTTTAATTTTTTTTCCAACTAAGCCCCTGATCACTTTGGTTATTTATTGGACTAGAAATGCACTTGTAAATTTTACACAATGCGAAGCTCGTCGAATTTATGGAGCTCTCGCCACCCGCTGTTTCCTGCGCGGCAAAAAAAAAATTGAAACGGAAGCGCAAATTTTGATTAATTGAAATGAAAATACAAAAACAACAGAAAATAAAAACGAAATGAAAAACAATGCGGCTAAGGCACTGGCACTCGCGTAATTGGCCAATGGTGGGTGTGTCCATGTCCACCGCCGATACCCAGATCCACCACGGATCCACCATTGGCGTCATCGCCGCCACTGACGCATAAATAAAACGTGAAATGGAAATGGAATGGAAATGGGAATGGAAGTGGAAGTGGGAGGAACGGGGCAGATGCCACTTCTGTTCCCATATTCTAGTTGTCAGCCAGAGATTATGCAATTTATTTTCATAAGTGCCCGCCCCGGCCAAGGTCGAGTGCAGATTTATCGATAGCCATTCGGGCATTAATCGCTTCGATCGTTTGTCAATCAGAAGAAAAAAAAAAGTGCCACAGACCTGAGTTATGCACCGATCGACGGCAATGTTTTTATCGGATGAGATCATGAGATCACCATACTTCCGGCAATAAGGTGGCTAAACTGTTGCACATTTATATATTAATGTGAAAATTCTAGCTGGGATTAGTTAAGAGGGATTTTTAGAGAATAAACCTTCTGGAAATTAACTCTTTTAACACCCTTAAACTACAGTTAAACGACATTTTATAAGCTCTTTTATAAGCTCTTAAGCCGCTCTTGAAAACCCTCCTGAAGCCCCTCTAAAAATCAGATTTTATTTTTATATATATTTTTTTTTTTTTAATTATAGAAAATTCTATTGGGAATACCTTAGAAAATTCTGTATAAAATACTATAAAAAAATGCTCTAGATAATGCTGTAAAAATGCAATCAAAAATATTATACAAAATACTACAAAATTCTATAGAAAATACTATAAAAATACTGTAGAAAATACGGTAAAAACTACTATACAAAATACTCTAAAAAATACTAAAGAAAATACTATACAAATTCTGTAGAAAATACGGTAGAAACTACTATACAAAATACTCTAAAAAATTCTTAAAAAATACAATAAAAATAGTAAACAAAATCCCATAAAAATACTCTAAAAAATGATTTAATTATTTCGATAAAAATATTATTATTAAAAATACTAAAAAATTCTGCAGTAAATACTATATAAAATACTTAAGAAATAGTTCACTAAACTACTTCAAAACTAAACTACTTCAAAAAATTCTATATACATCTTTAAAAAAATTCCCCTACTGCTTTAATTTTTAATAATAACCTTTATTTAATTGTACAATTTGTGCATATATTTATTTTTCGCATAATAAATTAATTAACCGCAATCTTTTGTGGGTCAGTGTGCAATCGATCAGTTCTCAGCGGCAACACCACCAGCAGCAGCATTGCGATCCACATTCCAGCCATTAATCTATGTGGAAGGTATTCCGAATATACCCAAAAGAGGCGGCCAGTGTGCGGGGGTGGGCGTGGCGGCACGTGATTTACATGATTTCCACGATTTACATACATATCCGAGAAGCTAATTTGTTGATGCAAATGCGGGTGTGGCCTGTTCGCGGCTCGACTTGCGGCTCAGATCTCGGTCGGGGAGTCGCCTTCCAGTCAGCGCACGCGTCTGAGATGGAAATGGAAATGGGAATGGAAGCGGGGGGGCAGGCGGGAAGGGATGCCAAGAGGGAGGAGGCCAAGCTAAGCGGAGCGGGGGCAATGGCGACAATTGGCATTCACCGTTGCAATTAATCATCATCACCGTCCGATTGGCAAACGGGCCGCAAATAAATCAAAATCAAAACCATAAACAACCATAAACGATGCAAGTGCACAGGGAAAATAAATGTGGGGAAATTATTTATATTTATTTGAAAGAAATAATTATTTTTTTGGTTTAATTTAATTTATAAATTAAGCCTAGAAATCTATGATTCTTAACCAAGCACTCAATTTAAACTTTAAATATTTATGTCAACTAAAAAAATCAATAAAGGAGACATGGACATGATCCTGACTAGATTGATTCACTTGTTGATGCTGATCAGGAATATATATAATTTATAGGGTATGAAAATGACTCCTTTACTAGTTTTTGTTGCCTTTAAAAAATATAATAGTACCTTCTTTTTTTTGTTAATTTTTTTGCAAATTGTATTAAGATTTTCATGGTGAATCGAAATATTCAATTTTCGAATCCAAGAACACCTAAAATAAAAGTTTTAAAATATATATTTCTATGTGCTAACTTTCTTGCAAAATCAAAACTTCAAAATTTTATAACTTGGCCAAAAAAGCATTTATTTCAAAGCGGACAACTTCTTTAAGTTAGTTTTTAATAGGCTAACAAATCTTTATAATCAGTTTAAAATGTAAAAAATATTTTATGCATTTTTGATTATTTTTAAATGTTTAAATTAAAATACATATTTCTATGTTGTAATTTTTTGCCAAAATCAAAATTTCAAAATATCATAACTTGGCCAAAAAAACATATATTTCAAATCGGAAAACTGTTTAATGTTAGTTTTTGTTAGGCTAACAAATCTGTGTACTCAGTTTAAAATGTAAAAAAATTAAATTAATTTTTGAATTTTTGATCATTTTTATGATGAAAAAATTTGGAAAATTTTTTTAAAATTTAGTTTTCTATCAGACATGTCTAGTTCGATTCGGCTGTTGATGCTGATCAAGAATATATATGGTTTATAGGGTCGGAAATGAATTCTTCATTGAATTGAAAGCCTCTGACTGTAATTACAATGCCCTGAAAGGGTATAAAAAATAGCCTAAAAAATAATATATCATTATTATTTATCAAATATATTATATTATATAAATTATATATTATATTATATTATATATTTTATATTATTATATATATTATATTATATTATATATATTATATTACTTTTTGTTGTTCGATTCTATAAGACCGCCGCTTGGGAGTAATTACAAATAATGATAATGATCCCAATTCCTGTGGTTATTATGGCTCAAATCTTGGGCTTGGTTGGTTAAGGATGTTGAAGTTACGAAACTTTATTGTAGTAATTTTCCATTTCCCCTGAGAAGAGCCAGGAATCTCTTATACTATGTACATTCTACTAAAATAACAATTTTAGAATAATAAATTTAGGTTCAAATGATAGTTGCATTTTTAAAATTTACCACTGTTCGACCGGAAGCTTAAATTTCTGTGCTAAATTTTTATTTCTACATTTTAAACATCACCTTTTTGGGTATGTTTTTTGAACAAAAAAATTAATAAAATTAATATAAAATTTACATAAGAGGCATAGTCCTTACGACGCCTTCTTAAAACGCTTTGTAAAATATTTAAAAATTATTTTATAAAGTTGTCTAGAAATATGTGTATTTTTTTGTTAAGCCTGTTTAAATTTCGCTGAGTGTAGTGTCCAATCATGAACACAATTCATAGACACACACACACACACAGGGACGAATCAATCAATGGCAAGGCTCAGAGGTCGCCTTGGTTGCACATGCAAAAGTGTGTGCGCGGCGGTCGTCGCGGCCAAGATCCCGGTTTCCACAGAAGATGGCATAATCCTGGAAGGGGCAAGTGCTCGGGGCACAAGTGCAAGTAGAACCAGAATAACCAGATGACGCACATAGCCGGCGGAAAACCCCGGAATGTGTCGGGCTCTAGCTCTGGTGCGATTCCCGAAAATCTTTGCTCACAATAACCTGATGATCTAGAATCTGGCCAATTCTCACGCATCTCTCCTTCTTGGCCATATGGGTTAGGCCCGATCTCGGAAATTCCCAGGACAGCAGGTAGAAGAGTGTTTTTGGGACGAAAACGACGCGAAATATACGCATCCTGCGGCCCTACCCGCCAAGAAGCCAATTTAAATAAGCAGCATAAACAAAAGCGACACCGCTTTATGATCCCAACCAAGGCTAGGATACCTAGGTAGTATCGAAGGATATATATCTAATGTATATGATGCGCCAACCGCACAGGTCCTGTTGGGTTCTTGGGCTTTTCCCACGCAATCGCGGCGGCTTTGTCTGCGCCCCTTTTATGAGGCTGCAACTTTGGGTATCCGTAGCTGCATCTGTTTTTCGCACCTCCCTTGAGGAGGGATTTTCTTATGGTGGGAATTTCCATCCAGGACCAGGTACCTGTTATCCTTCTTGAGGGAGAAAGGTCCTTCTTGCTCACCATAAATAAGTCATAATATAATCTTGCCTTGTCTGTGAATTAATTATGATTAATTTAGTTTAAGAATTAATTCAATGTTTAATACAAATCTTTATATAAATCTACACATGATCACCCTGACTTTCTGGCAAATCCTTTTGCTGTTTGTTAGCCATAATCCCCTTGGATTTAGCCATAGATCCCCCCATGATTTGATGTGCTATTTTGTTGCCAAAAACCGAGTTGATCCTCCCTCCTTTCTATCATAATATTTTTATTATCTCCGGCGGCGCCAATATGTGATTTTTATGATCGATAGATGTCCATTTTCCATTTCAATTTCCATGTCACTCAGCCGTTGTTTTGCTTAATGCCTTAAGGCCCAAAATCCATTTGCTTTTGACCAAATATAATCCAACGTAGTACAGCGAATGTGTGGCACTTGAAGGCCCACGGTGTCTGTCCCCTTAACCCTCAAAGAGAGAGAGAGAGGGGAGACCCACCTCCACCCATTAACCCCCCTAAAAGTGGCGGCAGCACCCACCCACTCCTCCCCCGATTTCCACTTGTCGCCGCTGGCGCTGGCGCCGGCGCCTTCAGGGTCGTCAAATTTTTTTTTGAGCGACATTTCGTACAAAACTCAAAAACCAAAAAGGAAAAAGAACAGGAAGGCATGAGGCAAAATAAGAAAAAGAAACAAATAAAGTCGAAAAATCGAAAAAACAAATAAGCAAATTGTTTGGGGAAAACGATCGGCGCCAGACGTTCATAAAAATGGAGAAAGCAAATGGAATTAAAGGCGGGAACAACCCCAGTTATGCCCTAAGATTTGAACAAAAAAATGTATATATATATATAGAAATATTTGAAGATCCTGAGGGAATATTTATAATATATACTATATATTTTTCTATAATTTTCTAAATGTATTTTTGAAGTAATGTATAAATAATACAACGGAAGAGTTTGCTGAAATGTTTTAAAATATTTAAAAGTCTTTTATCATTTTTATATTTTGAATTTTTTTAAATATTCAATAGTCTGTTATAAGTTTTTTATTTTTAATTTAAAACATAAGTATAAATTAATGCTTAAAAATATTTAACTACTTGGAATTAGTTTCATCTTGATTTTAAAAATATAAATATATTTTTTTAATACAAATATTAAATGTTAAAAACCTTTTACCATTGAAATATATAATTTTCTAATAGAAATTTTTAAATAGTAAAGCTTTAAGTAAAAAAATTATAATTCTCAGCAAAAAACTTTACTACAAATATTTAACAGTTTAGCATTTTTTAGTCTTAAATTAAAAAAAAAGTATATAATAAAATTTAATATAAATAACTTGTTAATACAACTATAAAATGTTGCAAAAATAGGAAACTAACTTTTATTTTCTAGATTTGCAAATAATTAAAAATATATAATATATAATATATAATATATAATATATAATATATAATATATAATATATAATATATAATATATAATATATAATATATAATATATAATATATAATATTTATTTCTAGAATTTTCTGAATATTTGTTTTTAAGTTACGCTTTAAATTTGTAATAATTCAAAATTTTTAATCAATCACTATCACCCTTTCCTAGAAGGTTTAAAAAGGATTTATATATTTTTAATATTATTCAAAATACAAAATTAAAATTCCTAGCTTAAACTCAAAATTCGAAAGTATTCAAATTTCAAATCATAGCAACATTTTCCACCCGACTCAACTTACCTGTCTAATACCTGTAAACTCCCTAGCTCAGTATAACTCTCTCCTCCGTCTGGTAACTATCGTATTGTGTATATTTTTTTTTTCAAATTTCCAACCATTTTCATGTTTGTTCAAATTTTCAACTTTATACTATGTCTCGTCGGCGGGATAATTCGTATACCATTCAAATTTCTAAAGAAACGTATTCAGTTCACGATCAAACCTATTAATTACCTCACCGATGGCAAAACTTCAGAGCACGAGGACGAGGACAAGTCTATTCTTGATGATGATGAATACTATGAAAATGAATACAATGAAAATGAATACTATGCAGATGAAATCTCTACGGATCTAATTGTTGTCGAAGGCCAGGTGCCAGTAGAGAGTGATCTGATGGTATATGAACCTATACAAGAGTGCGATTTAGATATGATCGAATGGAGTCTGATATTGATTGGCGCTCTGACGATCATCATTTGCCTCACGAGGCTGTTCAAGTCCAGAAGGAAGCGTAACAAGCGAAAGCCTAAGGTAATGGGGCAGAAAGAATAGGTTGTTCTAGAATTTTTGAATTTAAATTTAATTTTAAATTTTCAGCGTGACAAGAAAGAGGTTTTCTTAGATTGCAATGATTTGAAGACAAACGAGAACGAGGCATTCCTCGATTTAAAGAACGATGACAACGATTCGCCTGCCGATGAAAGGGGGTTCCCCCACGAGAAGTTATCTCTTTATTTGGAATTGAAAGAGCAGAGCTACCCCGATTTTCTAGTCAATGACGAAGAGAGGCTTCACTATTTAGATTTTTGTATGAGAAATATTCTAGATAAGGATGAAAAACCCCAAGCCCCGAGGTCTGACCAAGAACGTTCACTCGCTTCCCCATCAGAGAAATTTATCGCTTCTGCATACGAAGACGAGCACTCGAATAATCCGAAAGCCTTTAGGCGGTTCCGAAAAAAAATGGCTAAGAAAAAGGCACTCAAATTGTCTTCTAAAGTTGAGAAGTACTCCTATATGCTGCCTTTCGAAAATGATAAATTTTCCGATTTGTCATCGGATGAGATGGGATGGTCACTTCACAGTCACAGTTCGGCAGAGAAATTGTTGACCGATTCAACTTCCGACGATGTGGACGAATCCACTTATTCGGTATTATTTGGGCGGGTTGGGCAATATCACTTGGGGAATACATTTGAGGGGACCCTTGAAAATCCGTTGGGAGTTAAGGATTTTCCCCAGGGTCCCCACAATGTAGAAACCAAAAAATGGACATTATCTGGTTTGTCATCTGACCAAAAAGATATCGACTTGCCATCCGATAAAGAGGACAGAATTCTCTCCTTGGAGGCCGAAGAGAAGGCGTTCAATGATTCGCCATCGAAGGAGAAGGAAAGGTCTCTCCCTTTGGAATCCGAAGAGAAAGTGTTGACTGACGAGGAGCACTTCCCTTGCTCCACATTAATTGTGCGGGTCCAGAAGCATAGTTCCAAGGAGGAGAAGCTCCACTCGGTGAAATCCAAAGAAAGGACATTTCCTGATGTGACTTCTGAAGAGGAAAGTCTTCCCAATTTGTCATCTCCTGACCACAAGGATCTTGAGTTGCCATCCGATGAAAATGAGCCGTATTCATATTTGGGTATCAAAATGAAGGACCTTCCCCCTTTGCCCTCCGATGATGATTGGTAGCTTCGTTAGGCAGATCCAACCCAGAGGCAGGGAACCCCCGATCTGACTTCCAACGAAGCAGAACTATTGTTTTATTATTGTTTTCGAAGGTTTAAATAAGGATTCGGATAACATTCTTTTGGATACAATTTCCAAATTAAAATTGAAAATTTTAATAAAATTGTTTTACAATTTAAAAACATAGTAAATTTGTTTTATTAGGAAAAATATTTATATTAAATTTAAAAAAATAGGCATTTAAAAACTAACATAAAAAATAACAATTGTTAAATATTTTTTTTAGATATATTTTAAAGAATATCAAACTAGACTTGCTCTTTTACTTAAAGTATTTAAATAAAATATTTAGAATTTTTTTTAAATCCCAAAATGTGGTTTCAAATGACACTTAAAAAAAGGAAAATTAAATAAAGTTAAGCTAAGGTTTATTAATTTATTTTAAATTTTTTAAAAATATATTAGCGCTTTTAAAATAAAATTAAATTAAATTAAAATTAAATTATATTAAATTAATTAAATTAATTACATTAATTAAATTAAATTACATTAATTAAATTAATTACATTAATTAAATTAATTACAATAATTAAATAAATTAAATTTAATTAAATTAAAAAAAAATGAAGATATTTTATTAGCTCTTAATATATTCAAATAAATTTCTAAACCTTGGCTTTGCCTTATATAATTTTCAAAATTTTTTAAACTAAATTTCTTTTAATTTTTTTATAAGAAATACAAACTTTTTTCATGTGTAAGCAAACGGCGCATTTGAAAATTTGTTTATTTCGATTTTGAGCTCTTTTTAATGTTTCTGTTGTTGTTATTTTTTTTTATGAGATTTACTTGATCTGATTTTGCATTTTGCGCTGCGTTTACGATGGCGGATATTAATTAATTAGTCCATCACCTTCCACCTGCCACCAACCGAGTCCAATCCCATCCCGATATCATCCCCGATTCCGATCCCCATCCCCGATGGCCATCCAATTCGAGTCAATGCCATTAATGTGGCCATAAACCAAATGTTTTAACGTCTATAATTTGTCTGCGCTTTGGAGCGGCCCACGCGATCCCGCCATATACTCGTCCGATCCCATCCCGATCCCATTCCATCCCATCGCACCCACTCCGATCCCATCACATCCCACCGCATGATTCATTAAAGTCTAAAGAGCTAACTAATAGTCGAAAATTTCATTAAATTTACGCTTTTCGTTTTTTTTTTTTATACGCACATATTTATGAATGTTTATAAAACCGAATTTTCTTTTCATTGTGTGTTATCTTTGCTTTCCAAGGCGAACAAAGAAGGATTGCCGCCTAAGATTCAGTTCGAACTGCAGATACCCTTGAAAAAAATTAAAGGGGATTTCAGGGAAGGGGAATAGTATCATGTACAGAATTAGCTTAAATATTCAATTAAAAGTTGGGAATAATTTAAATGTATGGGAAAAGGCAAGGGGGTTTCTTAAGGTTTATGCATAATTTAGATTAAAATGAATTAGGGAATATGTATATATATATTTTAAATATTTATTTGCACCATAATCTGAAATAGGAATTACAGAAAATATAAATTTTCGGGACTGTATCAAAATTTATCGATGAAAGTCGATATATACATAGATATTTTTACATTGCGGCTTATAAATAAATTTTTTTAACGTTGTCGTATATTATTCCACATTATAACGTTGCAACAAATTGATTTTACAGTACCAATAAAATCTGAAAAATCGAAATAAGTAAATCGAAATTTTGGCATTTCGATAAGTGTGCGATTAATAGATTTAATAATATCATTGCCATCAGAATAAAAGAGGCAAATAAAATAAGTATGACTAAATACTATATATTTCTCTTATATCAATATTTAGAAATTAAAAAAAAAAAAATATTTTTTTTTCGATATTTAAATTTTTGATAAATCAAAGCTTACAATTGTAAGCCTAATGTTTATGTGTATTTTAATATCACATTTTTCTTCGTTATATATATCCCTAATCCAAAATAATTTTGGAGTTTACCTTATGATATTCATCACTTAAAAAATAATTTCAATATCTTAAAGTTAAATTCAATATTTTTTCGATATTTTTCGATATTTAAAATTTCAATACATCAAAGTTGCAATTGCGATATCAGACTTTTCCTCTCAAAATACTTACCAAACCCAACTCGGCCTCTTCCTAGCATATCCTGCTTGGCGATTCTATGACACCCACTGTGCGCCCTAATGGACAATGGGTACAAAAAAATAAATTTAAAAAAAAACAACACCAACATAAGCACTGAAAGGAAAACAAAACACAAATTGAAATGAAATGAAATTTCCTCCTCCCAGATAGCATATACTATATGTGATATTCCGATTTTTCTTTTTGTTTCTGTTGTTGCTTCTGCGCTTGTCGTTCCGCTTTCTTTGTGGGCTGATGCCTTTTGATTTCGCTAATCGTCTACAACAACCAGCAGGGGATGATCTAATTATTGACGCACGAATCCGCAACGGCCAATGGCAACAATAAAAAAAAAAAAAAAGAAAAAAAAAGAAAATCGAGAAAAAAGAAAATTGAAAATTGAAATATTGAAAAGGCAAACGACGACGACCAAGCAGCCAACACAAAAGCCATATTATGAGCGAAATCGAAAGCGAAATCGAAATCATTATCCAAGTCATTAGCTCTTTAGCAACTCGTTGTTGTCGCGTTGTTCTTTTTATTGTTGTCGGTTATAAATCGGCTAATGTACTTATGGCCCAACCTAACATACACTGGGATTTTTATAATTTTTGGAAATTTTTTAAATAAAATAAAATAACATAAATCATAATTTTTCAGGTTTTGGTATTATAGAAGCTTTTAAATAAAATTTAAAAATATTTTAAAACCCAAGATGAAATAAGTAACGTTATTTTTAGATTTAAAAAATCATTTTATTGAGTTGGAATTCCTGTATTGGTTAGAAGGAAAGCTTAATATAATACCTTGAAAGGGTTCTAAAAATATTAGGCAGCTAATTTAATATTTTTTTAAGTAAACTAGTTTCGGTTTTTAAAAAAATAAAGCCAGTAATATTTGTTCTTGTACAAAAAAAGCCTTTTTCTGCCTTATTTTATATATTTTTAAAAATATTTCCTTGCTTTTTAATGTTATATATAACAAAAATAGGTTAACAAATGAAAATATATTTTTAATAAAATAAAGCAATATTTTTTTTGTTGTCATAAATATAATAAAATCTTTAAAATAACTTCTGACACAAGTTCTTTTGTAAATTAAACATTTTTCTTCAGTAAAAATTATGAATTTTTTTTAATAGAAATTACAGAAAACTTAAAAAACCTGTTTTCAAGTTTTTCCATTAAGAATTATTAATTTTTTAAACCCAAAAAAAAAGACCATAAAACATTTTCCTCAGTGCTTTGTTCGCGTTTTCCCAGCGTTTTAAATCGCCTCCGACGCACAACCTTCAACCGCTGAACTTGACGACCTCAGCCATATGTAAACAGCCCAAAAGATACAGATACACAGATACAAAAGTGTATCTATCAGTGGCACCGAATTGGTTCACGGCCTCAGCAATGGCCTTGGCGCTCTTGATTGCTTGATCGAAAAAACAGAGAAAAGTTTGAACCTTTTGTAAAATAAAGAAAGTTCAAATAAATCGGTAAATAATTATAGAATATTAGTCCTCCTTCTACCCGATTTAATAACACCTCAAAGTCTTGCCTGTGCAGCATAATGCATGCCCAGGGATATCCCTGGGGATAATGAAGCAATTGAGAGGTAATAAAAATTCAATTCCTTCACATTACAGACTTTGGAATGATTCCCCAGTGAATTCAGCTCTCCTTCCATTCCCCATTCCCATTCCCATTTCCATTCCCATTCCCATTCCCATTCCCATTCCCACTTGCCGCCAATTTGCATCCATCGAATTGGAATTTGCGAAACGAAACGATCGGAAATTGCCAGCGGAATTGGAGTCTGTGGGATGGATGCGAGTCGACTGTGTGGAGTGCGATGAGTGCAGTTACACTCGCCGCTGCCCATTTGTCTCCGCCTCCCCCCCTCCCTGGAATTGGTGGGAACCCCGCCCCTGTTCCTGCCCCCTGTTCCTGCCCTCTTGGCCTTCTTTCACCTTGGCTACGTGATGCCACGGCGTGATCGTGTAACAATGCGAGTGATTAGTACGCGCCGGCGTTCAAAATGCGCAATCCGCCGATGGCAGCGAACTCTACCTTTGCTTGCGTTTTTTTCCTCTTTTTTTTCTTATTTTTCTGCCGTTTTTTAACATTGTTTTTGTTGCTGTTTTTACCCATTTTCTTCATGTTGTTGTTGTAGTAGCTTCACCTTAAGACAGCCGGGTTATGTCCCATTTTATGAGCGCAGTCAGTCTGAGGTGGTACCATTTTCAGGACATAACTATTGAGGGAGTAGATGTGGTCTTGAGGGTGGAGTGTTGGTATTTGTATCGAATATTTTATTTATTTGTATTTATTTTAAATATAAATATTTTTTGAATATTTTTAGTAATTATTGTTTAAGTTATAAAATATAGAGTATTGATAAGAAATAGCTTCCTTCAAAAAACAACTTGATTTTGTTTTGCTAAGATTTTTACTTTATTTATTTATTTATTATTTAAATGTTTAATATTATATTTTTCAACAATAAATTTCTTAAATGTTAATTATTATTATTTTTAAATAATATATTATTAAACATTAAATTATATATTATTAAATTATGTATTATATATAAATATTATTCTATTATTATTAAGCCATTTAATTACCTATTTACCGATACAAATTTTTACACTATTTATTTATTACTTAAATGTTTAGTATTATTTTCTTCAACAATAATATATTCTATTATTATTATTCAATTATTATTAAGTCATTTAATTAATTACCTATTTACTGATAAAAATATTTATTTGAAACAGACTTAAAATATTTGTAAAGCTTATAAAAAATATTACTGTTGATAGAACTACAAGAACTTCCTATACTTTTAAAACATTTCTTATTAATTTCCTAAACAATTTATTTACCAATTTCCTTAAGATTATATTTATGTTTATGGAATTAAACATATTTCTGAATTTATTAAGCTAAAAATATTGTCCACAAAGCGAAGGTTTTTATTTGAAACATGATTGAGTTTTAACAAGATTGCTATTTTGACAAGATTCCTTACTTTGTTTATTTCTTTAAATGTTTATTATCTTATTTTATATTAATATTTTATAATAAAATTTTTATTACGTATGTATTTATATAATTGTACTTATTTCTTATTAATTTTAGGGTCTATATTTCTTTTCTTTTTAAATATATTTCTAGGGATAGCCCTAATTAAAATTTTATTATAAAATATAAATAAACTAAAAATTTATCAGAAAGTGAAGGCTTCTTTTTTTATTCTTTTTAGACAAGTATATACTTGTAAAATTTGTAAATTATATAGTATTTATTTAAGTTATTAATTTTAAAATGTTTTGCAATTATTTTTTAAATGCTTGAAGTAGTTTCTTTATTATATATATTTTCCACATATTAATTATTATTATTTGAAATTATATAATTAAATATTTTCTTTCTTATAATTACATTTTTTTTTATTCTTTTTAGACAAGTTTTTTGCTATAATTGGCAAATTATATAGTATTTTTTTAGTTATAAATTTTAAAAATGTTTTATAATTATTTTTTTAATATTAATATTATTTTCTAGAGCAATATATTTTCTACATATATATTGTAATTATTCGAAATGATATAATTACATATTTTCTTAGTAAAATACTAATTTTGAATACATTTCTGAAGCTTCTAATAATTAATAATAATAATAATATATAAATATATAATAAAGGGAGGGATTCTTTCTTCTTTTCTATTTAACTAATATTTATTATTATTATATTTATAAGTAAAAACTACAGGGTATTGGCCGGGTTCCGACATCCCATCATCGTGGACCTGCAGGGCGTTTTTCTTTATTTTTTTCCCTCCTCCCCTTGAGCCATTCTCAGTGGCCTTTGTCTGACTGACTGTCTGTCTGCTGCAGTTTTGCTGCCTTGCTGCCTTGCAGTTGGCAGTTGCTGCGCTTTCTGGTTACTGGGCATTGCATTGCATTGCAGCATGCGCCTTGTACTGGAGTGAAATGATTTAGTGTGATTTATCTGCAAATTCCTCCTTTCAATCTCTTCTCACGCCGCGAACAAGAAACACGGTCCAGTTTTGGGTCGGACGGGGAGGGGGAAGGGCCACTCACTGCCTCTGGGAGGGAGAGAGATTCCAAAGCGAGATCTTCGAATCGAAACCGAAATCCAAAAACCCAAATCCCGACACGCCCTACCTTCGCGGAGGTGTTATAAAAGCGATAATAAAAAATTATAAGCTATGCCCCATAAATTGGCATTTAATAGTTGAAATTTACACAGAATTGACAGTGTCTCTCGCTAAAGTAATGCTCCGCTGCTGCTGGTCAGGTAGGTCCACCCGCAGGATCGGTTTGGATCGGAAAGGATTGGATCGGATCGAAGGAGGATCCATAAGGAGAGAGATCGGGGCACCCCTAAGGGCGTTCGCTGCGATTTATGAGGCATCATTATAAGCGTTTTTATTATGGTCATATTTTGATACGCATGCCAAGCCCATTTATATATATATTTATATATATAGTATATACAGTGCGTATCATATATATATACTTTTATATTCCATTAGTTTGCTTAATGAACGCCCTTGCCTCCATAAATAACTATTATGGCGTCTATTTATAGCCACTCAATGAGAGCCTCTGCCCGATAACTGGTATTATTATTTATCTAATCGCCTTCTATAAATACACACATATATTACAAATACAGATATATACTATATATGTTGTATATATACAATGTAATGGATGTGAACGTTTGTTCCGTTTATTAATTGTGACAGGCCAAAATAAATAACAAACGCAGCTGATTAATGTATTAATTAAATCATTACCATAAATCAATGCACAGATTTGTTTTGCGCCACTGATTGGGGTCGTATTTATTAATTAATTGAAATAGGAAAAAAGCAGAGAGAGACATTAGAACCTTGAGGGTTATTTATCATATATTATTTATATTAATTAATATTTAAATTAACTTGTTATGTTTTGGGTAAGAAAGTTTCTATTAGTTATTTAAATATAAAAAAAGGAGAGTCATTAAGACCTTGAGGATTTTTTATTATATATTATTTATATTAATTAATATTTAAATTAACTTGTGCTGTTCTTTATTTATATTTTACTGTTTAAATTAGTTTTGGTTAAGAAAGTTTTTATTAATTATTTAAACATGAAATAAAAGCAGAGACATTAAAACCTTGAGGATTATTTATTATATATTATTTATATTAATTAATATTATAAGTTAATTTTTAATCAACTTGTGCTGTTCTTTACTTATGTTTCAGAAATTTCAATTTATTTTTGGGTAAGAAAGTTATGTTAATTTTAATTTTTTAAATTTATTTATATAAGGTAAAGGGCTTAAGTTATTTATTTTTAATAAATATATATATTTATGTACAAATTAATATTCTTAGAATTAAATAAGTATTTAATATGATCCGCTTCTTTAACTATTTGTAATTGAGGTGAACGCACACAAAATATTTCACATATTTTTTATATTTTAAAGGATTTTAGGCTATTTTTTATTGCTTTGTATAGATATATAAATATATATAAAAATTAATCATTATAAAATAATGAACTAGGACATTTGGTCGTACCTCATTCTCTTTTTGTATTTCTTTCTCCAAGGTAAAACCTGCAGTTAAAACTGCAGTTTAAAAATATATAAAATTATTAAAATATATATAAAAATATAACAAAAATATTTCTAATAAATCATAATGAAACTAATCCTTAAAAAATAATTATACAACTTAAAAATAGTTTATATTTAAACATATAATTAAAATCTATGCATTTTTTAAATTTTTTACATAGAAAAACTTGATTTCTGCATTAATATGACATGTTAAAACAGCAGCCTAAAATGTTATAAAAATACTATAATATATATAAAAATATAACAATAATATTTCTAATAAATCATAATAAAATATAATCGTTAAAAAATAATTCTACAATTTAAAAATAGTCTATATTTAGTCATAAAATTCAAATCTATGAATTGTTTTAATTTTTTGCACACAAAGACATGACTCTTGCTTCAATATAAATTCTTTTTCTGACGCCTTATAGTTTTGCCCAGCACCTTAGCCGCCCCAGAGCTTGTCTCGTTTTCTGCGTTTTCGGATTTCTGGTCTCCGTTTTTTAAGGTGGAAGATCTTATCAGACCGCTCCGATCCGATACAGCTCGCCCCCCGCCGCACTCTCTCTCTCTCTCTGATCATCGTAATCATCCCCATTACCACTGATAGTACGACTTTATCAGTCGGCTGTTGCAATTTCTGACCTCGAGACCAGTGCAGGTACAGCGGTTTTCCCCTCTTTTTTTTTTTGGGCTCCACATTTCCTTGGGGAAATTTCAGAGGTTCTTGTCGGTTATCGGCAGTGGTTCTGAGTGGCTGTTTCGGTTACGATTTCGGTTTCATTTGGACTCACTCTCGCTCCGATTCGTTGTTTATCTTGTTTATGGCTGACCATCAAAGTCTTAACACATTTTTCGACTGCGCGGCCCTGTTTGTTCTTGATTTTGGGTCTTGCTTTTCCCTTATTTACTTTTCTCGCCTCATTTTTCGGGGAACCGCTGTGATCGGGTGTTTTTTATTGTTGTTGTTTAATTCTCTTTGTGGGTGTTTTGAGTGTGTCAATTAGCATTCGTTAATAGAGTATTTAGTTATGATTATTGGTATGAAAAATAAAGGGGAATTTAATGATGATGAACTAAAAAAATATTAAATAAAAATGTAAAGCCTTCGATGATGTTATAATTTCTTTATAAAGAAAAGGATACTTAAGGTAATAGGGTGTATATTCCTAATATTTCTAAGTTTTAAAAAAACATTAATTTAAATTCGAAAAGCTTTCCAAATCTAGTTCTTATTGGGTTAAAAAAAAACCCAAAACAATAAAATTTTATCAAGTTATAAAAATAAATTGCAATAATAATTAAACTAAATTTTCTAATAAATTGTAACAATTTTAAATATTATTAAATAAATTCTAATAAGTATTAAAAAAATTATTACATAAATTTTAAATAAATTGTAAATAAATTTTAAATAAATCTTAAATAAATTTTAAATAAATTTTAAATAAATTTTAAATAAATTTTAATTACATTTTTAATAAATGTTAAATAAATTTTTAATACATTTTAAAAACTTGATTTATTATTTAATAAATTGGTACAATTTTGACCTTAAATTAATAAATAAATTTTAATAAAAATATTAAATTAAATTATTAAATAAATTTTAATAATTGTTAAATTAAATTTAAAAAAAAATTGAATAATTTTAAATATTATTAAATAACTTCGAATAATTATTAAATCAATTTTATATACATTTTACATACATTTTAAATAATTTTTAAATAAATTTTAAACATATTTTTAAATAAATTTTAAATAAATTTTTAAATAAATTTTAAATACACTTTTAATTGATTTTAAATACATTTCAAATTAATTTTAATAATTTTATTATTATTTTTTTTTAATAAATTGATATAATTATATGTAACAAATTTTAATAAAAAAATTAAATTAAATTATTAAATAAATTGTAATAATTGTTAAATTACATTTTTAAATAAATTGCAATAATTTTAATAATTATTAAATAAATTCTAATAATTTTTATAATTATTAAATAAATTATCATAATTATTATATTAAATTATGAAATAAATTGTAATAATTTGAAAAAATTCTTGATAAATCAAATTTTTACAATTTGAATGCTAATAAAATTGAAGAAAAAATTTATAAAAATTTGTTTATCAATCAAACATGGCTAGATCGGTTCGGCTTTCGATACTGATCAAGAATATATACGATTTATAGGGTCTTCTATGGCTTTTTAAATGATTTGCAAGCTTCCAGTTAAAGATTTAATACCCTGCAAGTTCTTAATGATATTGACATTATTTTAGTTCTGTGTACGTGGCAGCCCCCCCCTCTTCCCCCCCTCTATCACCCCTCTCTCCACCCCCCTCCATTTGTTGCATCAGACAGAGAGGCAGGCCTGTGCGCCACCACGGAAACTGAGAGGGGAGTGTGCTCTGTGCAGTGCATGTTCTTGGATGTATTAAAATTCCAACAATTAGGGAACATTTCACATGCCTTTCTAATAGCCAACAACGTGCCTGGCAACCCACGGGGGATCGGGTTGGGGCAAGGGGCAAGGGATGAGGAATGGGGAATGGGGAATGGGGAATGGGGAATGGGGATAGGGATCGGGTTGGGCTCGGGGTTTGGGATCTGTGGCTGGTGTTTTGTGCACTCAGATGCAACAAGTTGATAGCCGGAGCTAGTCAAACCGCTTTGCTGCTCACTCACTATGCAATTTCGCACAACGGCAGCCACTTTGGCTGGGGCAGCACAAAAAAAAAAAAAAAAAAAAAAACAAAATACAAAAACAAAAAAAATAAGAGTAAGTAATAACAAAAAAAAAGGAGCAACTGCGAAGCAACAAAGGAACACAGCAACTGGAAGCAGAACAACAGCATGTTGGCATGTCAATAATCTTGTACCACTTGGATTGGCACACACACAGAGAGAGAGAGAGGGGGGTTTTTGGAGTAATAAAATATCTAAAATAAATCTTATATAATTTAGAAATATTAAATATTTTAAGAAGAAAAAAATCTATACAGAATTTATATTTTTAAGAGTAATAATATGATTAAAAAGACAATTTAAGTGAGGAATACTTCAGGGTAAAACAAGTTCACACACAGCTGTGATTAAAGAGCAAATATATATTTTTATATATTATTTTATAATTAATTCAATATCTTTAAATATAACTTTATAATTTTTTACATAGAATTTATGAATTATATATTTTATTTAATAATTTTTCTATACTTTATTTTATATAGAAGCTACTACAAACACTTGCAAAAATAAAATATTTATGTTAGTTATATTATGTCTTTACTTTTAGCTTTTTAAATTAATATAAATTCTATATTATTATTATTATTATTATTATTATAATTATTATAATTATTATTATTATTATTACTATTATTATTATTATTATTATTATTATTATTATTATTATTATTATTATTATTATTATTATTATTTTTATTTTTATTATATTTTTTATTATTATTATTTTTATAATTATTATTATTTTTTTTTTTTATTATTATTATTTTTATTATTATTATTTTTTTTTATTATTATTATTTTTATTATTATTATTATTATTATTATTATTATTATTATTATTAATATTATTAGTATAATTATTATTATTATTTTTAATATAATTATTATTCTTATTATTATTATTATTTATATTATCATATATTATATTATATATTTTTATTATTAGATATTTTTCCTCCTTAAATATTATTTTAATTTATAATTTTTGCATTTTTAATTTATCTATTTTATATAACATTTCCCAGTGTAAGCTTGTCTTAGACAAAGCAAAAGCAAAAGTGCCAACAAAAAACCAAGACAAGTTGCTGCTTCAGACTGCTGCAGACTCTCCTCTTACCTACAATGATCAAGAATATATATCATTTGCCAATCCTGGTACCGATTCCGATTCCGATTTCGATTCTCCATTCTCCATGCTCAGCATGGACGTGACTGGTCACTTCCGTTTCCAGTTAGCATTGCATTGCATTTCCTGGGCAACGAAATGAAATCCGATTTGTGGCATTCAAGGCGTCGATCCATCAATTATTTTCGCACTCTCCGGGGTGTCTCCTTTTCCTGTTCTTAATCCTACTTCTACTGCAACTCCTCCTCTGCCTCCTTCTCCTCCTATATCTCTTACTTCTTCTCCTACTCCTCCATCTTGAACTTCTCCTTGTTGTGTCACGCACTTGGCACAGTCACCATCACCGTCATTGTCACAGTCTCTGTCACAGGCACAGGCAACACCCACAGGCACCCACTGGGTAGGGTGTACGTGATCGGTACAGTGAGCACGCACTGGCTGACAGCAGATGGACTCTCCGATCAATAGAAATTCTTTAGAAGGCCATTTACAGGGTGTTCGTGTCCAATTTGTGGCTCTATTTCTACCGGAACTAAACGGAGTTGGGAAATAAAATCACGTGCTTGAACATGCGTAAATAATAAATACAAAAAATAAGGTATTTAGCAATACAAGTAATGAATTTAATAAATAATAAACTAAATTAAATATATTAAATACTATAATAAAATAATAATATATTAAGCAATTCATAAGGTATCCCGAGTTCCTTGATCATTTCCATTCCAAGACCAGCTTGCCAGCGAGACATTTTGGGACTTGGCCAGCAAAGTGACGCGCAGGTGGCCACCAGCTATCAGCCACTGATCACTGATCACACTGGCCACCAGGCACTGGCCACTATATAGAAAATAGCATATATAACATATATATATATAGCAATCGCCGACCGATGTCGGCCCTCGCACGTTCCACGCTCCATTGACAGAAAACAAATTTGCATTTGCCAGGCAAGTCGCCAGTCAGTTCGCAAAAAGAGCTACACTGGGCAAAAAGTTTAGGGAAATATGTATGCAAAAAAATTGTAATTATTATAATCTACCTTTCTATATATTTAAAACATTTTATTGAATAGATAATAAGGCACTAAGAATAAGTAAAAATAGATTCTTAAAAAGAATTTCTTTATTTTGTGTTGGCTTTTACTTTGATATTTAGTTTAAATAATAATAAAAAAGTTTTATAATGTTGAAATTCGAAAATAATTATGATATATTTTGATATTTTCTTTATGTATTTTAATATTTTTATTTAAAATTTATTAAATAAGTATTAAGCACTTAAAAATATAGAAAATGTCTGAAAATAAATTTAAACAATTTGTTGGCTCTTTTTGTTGTTTTTAAACTTTAGTACTATAAATTTACTAATACAAATTTTTAGAAGAAAATAATTCTCTTATATTCTGTATTTTTTTATATGTATATTTGTATATGTATATTATGTATAAATGTTTATATATTATGCAGTACTTTAGTTAAGAGTTAAGTGTAAATTATGTCCTTAAATCAAAGTTACTTTCGATATAAAAAATATCAAAAATAAAAGGAAAAGGTAAAAACCAAATTTTCGAGATTAATTAAAGTAATTATTTACAAAAATTTATAAATTCTTGAACCTTTAAATCTTAGATAATATTTATTTAAAATTTTGTTTATTATAAAAATGTATTTTTATATTAAATTTAATACTATAAAAAGGGGAAACATTTTTGTAATATATATTTTTTGTATGTATAAAGCTATTTTTATTTACTAATTTGTAGCAATAATTTCATTACATTTTTGTAGTACTTAAAACGGATTTTTTTAAAGAACTTAATTTTTAATAAATATAATTTAATATATTATTTATTTAATTTTTTTGTTTTATTTCCTATGTTTTATTTATTTAGCAAGAACTACGGGTAAACTTAATGTCGGAAGGGACTTCTCTGTCCAGATTAATCATTGGCAAAGAATCCCATTAGCAAAGGTCTAAAAAATAATTCGCAAATTATTTTGCGTTTAGCGTAAAGATTATATGCTAGAAATTAAAAAGGCGCTGAGTCAAAGGCGGGAATGGGGCAACATAAATCTTAAGTAAATCAGAAATATATATAAATTATATGCTAATTTTTAAGAAGGTTTCTTTGCTCGCTTCAGGCATTTTGAAAAGTTTCCGAATTTTCCAAATTTTCATGTTTTCAAATTGCAATATTTTCGCTTTGATATTTAATTAAGAGCATTCCTCACAATTTAAAAACTATTTTGACACTTGTGTGTTTAAGAACAGAATAATAAGGCAAAAATCAAACTAATTAAAACCGAAAAGGTCCTTGCAATTTCTATCAAGGATTCTAACCAATATATTGCGTATACGCCATGTGACACGCGGATATTACGCATACGTTGCTATTCAAGAAATTCGAAAACACATAAATAATTGCCCAACAATTTGCGCTGTCTGCGCACACAGATCTTTGCCCCGATTGTGTGTGTCCGTGTGTGTTTGAGTGTGCTTTTAGCCCTGTTATCGCCTCGATATATCTGTGTATCTGTGTATATATATCTGGCCGAGATGCTCTCTCTTCTCTCACTGCCGTCTGGCCCGGTGTCGTTACCATTGTCTTAATTATCTTGAGGATTTCGCAGCCACGATGCCACGATGATGACTATCTATTGCCGCCGCCGTGGCTTGACTCATCGCCATCATCTCACCTCGATTCGCATCTGGCTGCCGCTGGCTGCCTCGTCCTTAGCCCCAACTTAATCCAAATCGGAATCGAAATCCTCAGTAGCCTCATGCTACCCCATCGTCATGCCCCATTCCTCGTTCGCATTCCCATTCCCCAGGTCCTATCATCATTATCTTTCTGCTTACACAGAGAGAAGTGTCTAGTCTTGTGTTTATTCTTAAGGTTTTTAATGTGTAGAAAATTTCTATATATTTTGTATGATTTTTTCTTAAATTTAAACATTGAAATTGCATTTTTTTGTAAATTTTCTGCTGTGCATTAGAAACAACGTCACCGCGAATCGCTTTTTATTTTTTCTCTCTGGCAAAAATCACGCGCCTCTATGCGATCGCTGATAAAATTCTCGTCTGTGTTGTTTCTTATTTTTATTTTTGTTTTCTTAGTTAATTTTTTTTGTATTTTATTTTTGTTTTCTTAGTTAATTTTCTTATATTTTATTTTTGTTTTCTTATTTAGTTTTCTTTTGTTAATTTGTGTGTGATTTTTGGGAACCAATTTCGAAGCACTTCACATTGGCTGCAATAATTCATTGAATCGACCAGGTATATAGGTTGGTATCATCCAAAGCCATATAGCCTCACGTGTTTAAGCGATCGCGTGCCTCTTGGCCAACGCCCCTGCCCCGTGCCCCGTGCCCCGTGCCCCCTGTCCCTCCTCTGAAAAGGCACTAATTGCCAGCGCATTTGCAGCTGATTTGGCGCTAAGCGAAAGCGAGCTGCCAGGCAAATATTTATGGTTTATGACGCGGAGGGGTCATTCCCGTCTCGTGTCAGCCGATAAACAAAACAAAAGAACAAAGTAAAAATATACACAAAAACAGCTAAAATCTATGGCCCTGAAAAAGTAGCATCAAGTAGCGCTAATGAACACTATATAGGAGCTATAGGTGTCTATGATCCATCTAGTTAGTTTTGTTAATTATCAAGAGTTTAAAGATCATGTAAATAAATGTGGTGGCTAATTTAATTTAATTTAATTTAATTTAAGTAGAATTTAAATACGACGGGAAACAGCTAAGTAAATGAAAATTATCTTTAGATATTAAAAAGGGTTTAAGAAATATATTTGAGTTAAATTAATAAATAAATAATATCAAAAACATATAGAATATTACTTATATTACTTGTATTCTGTATGTTTTTGATATTACTTATTTATTTAATTGATATATATTTTTATACCCTTTTTAATATCTATTTCTTTTTTAAATTGCCCAAATTGTATATTAATTAAGGCATAAGTAGGTTAAATAATTACTTAATTATCTACAGATTAACCCCAATGAAGGCGTAGGGAACAGGTGCTTTCATATAAAATCGAAAACATATATTAAAAAAAATATATCAAAGTAATATTAAATTTACTCATGTTTACATCATGTTAATATACATTATTTAAAATTTTTAAAAAATTCTTAAATTGTTTTTCAACAAGAATATGTCAGTTAAAGTAATAATTAACTTGTATTATTAAGAAAATATATAAATATAAAATAATTAACTTATATTATTGAGTAAATTAACCACGATTAAGGCTTATTACTCGGAAAACGTATTAACACCTTCAATAAATTTTAAAAAATGTATCAACATAAAATTTTACTTAATAGAATTAGTAATTTTCAATAATACAAAAATTATTAATTAATAAAAAATGCCTTAAATGTTATATTTAACAAGTAATGTGAGGACTACAAAAATTAAAGACTTCGCTCTCATCAAAAGGAGAGTATATATACAATATATATTTTCAAAGGAAATCTCCAGGGGGCTGCATCGAGCCTGAGATCGGGACTGGGATTGGGATTGGGATTGGAAGCAAGATTGGATGTGGGATTGGAACTGTGACTGAAACTGGGACTGCTATGCCGGATCGTGACAGAATATGAATTGAAAGGGAAACCAGATTGCCGGCTCCATTGTGTGTGCTCACATATTCCCCCACATTCCGTTTCCACATCATGCCCAGTAGTATAAAGCCGGTGAAAATGTTCTGCGGCTTTGACAAGTGTTTATTTTTAGAGGCAAAGCAAGTAAGCATATGTTAGGTATTATATTTAAATAATATAATGTATTTATAAACTCATTTAGGTATATTTTTTCCATAAATAAATATGTAGGTAATACTTTAAATTAAATAAATAATAATAAAACAATAATTAGACCAATTTGTATTTAATAGAAGTGCTATGTTTTGTGTAGTTTTTTTATGAGAAATGAATTTAAAATATTTCCCTCAAGGGAATCATATTTAATGCTTATATTATTCTTATTTTATATTACATTTTAAATATAAATATGTAGTGTTTACTGTAAATATATTGAAGCAATAATAAACAAACTTGCTCTTAATATAAATTCTCTATGATTTGCTTGCAAATAAATTTCTAAAAATACAAAACGCTGAGACTATGTTTATTTATGTATTTTAAATATATTTTACGTTTGTTTTATATTAATTTGTATTTATTTTTATATTTTCAATAAATTTTAGGTTTGCATATATTATAATATATATTATATATATTTCGTATTAATTTGTATATATTTTATATTTATTTATCTATATATTTTTATGATTTTATTTATGTTTATAGGATATCGATCCAGTCTTTACTTTTTTTAAAGGCCTTTATTGTTGTTTAATGCAAATCTTTTAATAATTTTATGTTTTACATTTGTTTTTTATTTTTTTATATATTCATTTTTTTACATTTTATTAATACTTTATTTTCTAATTATGTTAATTTTGTAATTAAGTTCCTAATTAGTTTAATTTACATTTATTTTGCCTTTTTTGTCGTTTTTATTGTTGATTTTAAGCTCAAAAATTCCCCTGTCTCTATGTCGTCTAATGCCAGTGCTCACTGTACCTCCATCTCAGTGGGTTGGGTGAGGCCACACGCCTCACTGAGCAGGGAGCTTGGGGCAGGGAGCAGGGACCGGGGAGCAGGTAGCAGGGAGCTCTACTGGCCACGGGGTGGGCTCATGCTCATCATCCGCCAACGGGGAACGGCTTCAAGCCACCGAAAGTCACCGAAAGCTGCCCAGAAGGTGTCACAGCTGTTTGTTATGACCTTCTTTCAGTTGAAAAATCTTTATAGATTTTTTTTTACCATTTCCCAAATATATATATATTTTTTCAATATTCATATTTCTTGGGCATTCTATTAATGTCACCGCTGGGCTAGGGCTTTTTCATGGACCCATATCGGCTGGGCATATATATATGCTTTTAATATCCGGAGAACGTTGACAGAGATCGCCGAGAGGCAGACAGACAGAAAGAGAGAGAGAGAGAGCGCGAGAGCAGCGTTGCTCTCGCTAAAAATCGAAAAAAAAAAAAACAGAAACAAATGGGAAATGTAGATCTATGTCTGTGTCTATGAGCGGCGGAAAACTTCATTTGTCAAAGATCGCGACGACCGAACGAACGCGGCGCCGCTGCCAGTGGAACGCGGCGAACACGAAACCGAAACGCGACCGAAATCGCGCACGAACCGCAGCCGAAACGCTACCGAAACGCAATCGAAACGCCGCCTGTCCTGTACCGTTATTTTCTAGCCATTCTAGCCTATCGATATCGAATTATCCCTATCGATTGGCAGGATTGGCCAACGAAGTTTATCTATAAAAACATATATATACCAATTTTTTTTTAATGTGAAATGTACGTGCCATGTGTGTGTATGTCTCTATGGTATGTCTCTATGTATTAGCGAGTGTGTGTGTGTGAGCGAACTGTTCATGCGGCAATTACATTGGTTTTTTAATAGTTATCGATTTTTAATGAACCACTGAAAATGTGGAAATTATGCTTGGCACACTCGTGATTATCGGTTCTGGCAATTTGCAGCTTAACTCGCCATTAATCGCAGCATATATGGGCGTGACGTGCGCGTTATTACAGTGCGTTGCGGCATATTAATGCGATCGCTATTATGTCGATTATGAGTTATGGGGCTGTGAAAATGGAAATTGAGACATTTGTTAGTGGTGATCTATCGAAAAAATCGATTGTTGGTATTGTTAATCGAATTGAGTTTGAGCTTTTTAGAAAAAGTTAAGCTTAATAAGAACATAAAATAAATTAATTACTAGTAACTAAAATTTTTTTATCTATCGATTATATATATCGATAATTTGTACTTTTAAAATTCACTGTCTGCTCTCTCTCTATTTTTATTTTGCCACTTTCGATTTTAATGATCACTTTGATAGGGAATGCCACTTCCAATTTTAATTCCGATTTCCATTTCAATTCCAATTCCCTTTCGATATCATTTCGCAAAGATCGGCGACACTTAGCCGGGACACACACCCCGAAAACGCGACAATTACCCAGGAATGGGCCATGATTTCGTTTATTACTGTGTTTAGACCCCAAACTGACGCCAAAAGGGCGACCCATAAAATGAAAATAAAACAAAAAAACAAAGCGACAAAATAGTGGTGGAAAAAATCAATCGAACAACGATCGATTCGTACCAGTTTCCGAAGGGAAAGGGTGACCAATGCACTCAGAAAGCAAAGTAGATAAACCCACAAGTTTATCTCAAGCAAAGATTAAAGGGAATATTATATGGGGAAATATTATAAAAAATCATTTAAAGGGAAATATATTAATAAAAGTTTTAAATTAATTATTTAAAAGATTATTAAAGCATCTCTATACAAAATATATATAATTAATATCTACTGCTACCGATTTCCACTTAATATCTATTTAGATTCGACCTTTTTTTTGGCGCCGTGTAGGTGGGTTAGATCGATCGGCGTCGTATGATGAAATTTCCTGAGCGGTTCAATAGCAACACCGGCAACAACAACAACAACAACAACAACAACAACAACAGCCGCCAGCCATTTACAATTCCAATCGAATGGCAATTGTTGCCTTGCCTCCCGACTTGCAGCATGATTCAAGTCGAGGGCGTGCCAAGGGACCGGCCAGGGGTTCGTCTATATCTTCTATATATATATATATATGTGCAAAATACAATAAGTGTGAGCACATAGATTGTAGTGTTGGGCAGGCGATGACGTAGCCCACAGTAGCATTCTTGACTTGAAATATTTTTACAAGCTATTATTTTATAGGGAAAAGTTGGGAAAATAGTAAGATTAGGTAAAGTATTTTGATTCTTTATTTTCTTTATTATTTTATGGATATTTGTATTCCCATTTAGATTTCGTTTTCGCTGACATCAACTGATCAAACACTCTCCCCGTTTGATCGTCCGATCAATAGCCGACCATAACAATGTTGGCTAACTGCTGTTTTACGGCCACTTTGGCCAGAAAACAAAGCTTTTTTTTCCCCCCTATACGACGCACACACATGACGTATACGTGATATTTTTGGCCTGCACAAAAAAAAACCAGAGAAAAAAGCATAACAAAAAAAAAGAAAAATACAAACAGACAGAAAGAGAAAGAAAGAAAAAGAGCCAGAGAGACAGACAGATAGACGAATCTCTGTTGCTAGGGTGGCACTTTGTATTTTGTATTGGGGGGTTAGTCAGCTTATAAATAATGGAATTTCATCTAGGGGCTTTTAGTGAGCTGCCGCCGTTGCCAACTACTATGAACTTTGCTTCAAAGAACTTTTTATTCCATTGGCCATCAGCGGAGGGGAAAATTACTCAATCGAATCACGAACCATTTCCTGGAACGAAAGATTTTTACTGGATTTCAGTGAAGAGATTTAAATTTGATTGAAGCTTTTAAGACATACTTTTTCCTATGATTTTTATTTTCCACTCAAAGTAAAAGGCTCTCTGTTCCCCTTAAGCCACACTAACTGCTCAACTAGACCAAGTAGCTGGCTCAAATGATTGGACCTTCTGGCTTTGATGACCATCAAATCAATTGCATGTGACTGCAGTAAGACAATACTTCACAGACGCTACACTTTACAAAATGTAGTAAAAATATAAAGCAGGCAAAGAGAATTCCAACAACAAATTCAACAATACACGAACTACAAGATTATTGGGTAGAAAAAGTACATGGCAGTTAATTATATGAATCATTGTGCTTCAGTAATTTAACAACAAGTTCACCAACAGTTCAACAACATTTTCAACAACACATAAAAATTACACCATAACATAGCCAGATTTTTTTTGAAAATTTAAATTAAATTACAATTACAATTACAATTAAAATTACTATTAAAATTAAACTTATAATTACAATTAAATTAAATTATGCGTTTTAAATATATTTTCTATTACCAAGAAATAACAATTTCACCTTTTGATTACCTTAAAAAATATATAAAAACATATTTTTAAAAGCTTTAAAAATAAATTTTTTAACTAAAATTCTATACTGCTCATTCTCCATATTTCTCTTGCTATAATATAATTTTTTAAGTGTAGTATTTTCTCTCTGTGTCTTTTTGCGGGCTGTTATGCAGTCAACAGCCGTCAAATGGCTGCTTCTGTTTCATTTGATGTCTTTCTGTGTGCGTTTTGCCATTTGCCATTTGCCATTTAAATGAATGCGAGCAATTTTGTCGGTGATGTTGTTGTGATTTGCCTTGATTGGCATCTAATTTATGATTGACAGTTACAAACGTCGGAGCCGTAGAGCCCGAGCTCACCCGAATCCAAACCCGAACCGATTCGAGCCTACCGCAAGAGTTGGAAAGACTATAGACCTTACTGTCGGATATCGGCTTAGCTCACGGCTGTCAATCAAGCTATTAAATAATTTACAAACACATTCGAATCGAATTTATGAACTAACGTCTTGATTTACGTAGTCTTCGCTGGCTGAATGCGGTTTGAAGCATTGACACCTTGACGGGCATTGTCAAAGAGTTTCACACTCACTCACACTGGCTACCGTTCTATCGGATTACGCGGCGTATGCGCAATGCGGCCCAGACCGAAGCGAAACGTAACGAAACGGGTCGAAGCGAAACGATCGAGTATCGGGGAACGGGCAACAACAATTGCAGTTTTATCATCAGTCAGTCAGTCAGTTAAGTCAGTTAGTCAGTCAGTTGACCAGTCAGTCAGCCCCCACATAGCACAAAAGTTGTCTGCCCGATATAGGCCACACACTGTGGGCCTGTAAACAAAACACGGCTACTCGAATGGAGCACCGACATAGCCGTGTTGGGCTCCAACTGATAAGCGAACTATATCTATATACATATTTATATATATATATACATACAGACTGTGCACCAGCGACGCGGCACAAAGGTGCTGTAATATTTACCTGACCCTAGTTTCGGGACAGCAGGAGATTCAACAACAGATTCAACAATGCAACAACAACCAGCTTATTTGTAATAAAAAGTAGCAGTATATTAGGGTTTTTAATCATAATTTGCTGAAATTATTTAACAACAACTTCGCCAACAGTTCAACATTATTTTCACCAACGATAACACTTGGTTATGTAATTCTTTAATCTTTACAAATCAAAGAAATAGAGTTAAGGAACTAAATTAATACAAACACAAGCATTAATAACCCATTTTAACAAGAATAACATTTCAATACACCAACAATTTGCAATTATTTAACAACAACTTCACCAAGAAGTCAACATTATGTTCACCAACGAACACACATTATGTAATTCTTTTTTTACAACGCAAAAGATTGTGCTAAGGAGCTCAATTAATACAAACACAACTATTAATATTCCATTTCATTATAAATCACATTCCAATACACCAGCAAGATGTTGTGGTGACTTTTTTTTAGTCAAATAAATAGTCTTAAAAATTATCAACAATAATTTAGTTACTTAAAAATACAAATCAAGATTTACATTCAAACAAATAATTTTTCACCAACGTTCACCAACAAATAATACTTGCTTATTAGTGCATATATTTATATATATATATATCTAATAAGTTGACCATCCGATTCTTGCGTTCGTTTAAAGTACAATTGAACCGGAAAAACAGAAAACAAATGAAAATGGAAATGAAAATGAAAATGCCTTGCGCACTTTCCCCAAAGGCTCTCTAGTCGAGCTTTCCACTGACATACAAATCATATTTTTTTCGCCTTTCCCCACCTATACGTTGTTGTTGTTGGTGTTCGGGATCGTTCGAATATGATGTGTATATATATGGATATATGGACATAAATATGCTGTGTGTGTCATGTTGCCGCTATGTTGGCGACGTCGACGCTGGCAGCGCTCGCTAAAACTACATAAATCAAAGGAAAAGCATTTTTCTGTTTTCTGATCGTCTAGCAGAAATTTTGCTTTTGTTTTCTATATTTTTGTATCTTTGTTTTTGTGTTCTTGGCGATTGTTGATTGCTGTCTTTTGGTGTTGTTGTTGTTGTTGTTGTTGCAATGGCATTTTGTACGCATGTTTCAGACATTTAACATTTTCTTTTTGTTTTTGTTTTTTTTTATAGACAAGAGACAGATATCGTTCATATACATATACACTCTGCTCGCATGTATATAGTAGGTATATATATTTTTTTTGTTTTTATTTGTTTGCGGCGGGGCCGTGAGGCCAAAACATTTATAGGAATATTTCAAATTGCAGACGACGACGACGACGACGACGCTCTGCTAGCAGCGCATTAAATGAGGCTGACAGAAGGAAAAGCCACAAAAAAAAGCCAAAACATAAATAAATAAAGGCGAGGGGGAGCCAAGTTGGTAGTAACGAGGCCGAAATACCCTGCAAAAATGTTACCAAAAACGAAGGAAAAATGTCATAATTAAGAGGGGAAATGTAAGGATATTAGGGAAAATCTAAAAGGCATTTTATATTTGAAAAGAAAATTGGTAAAACTATTATTATTACATAAACTTCTTTAAGTTTCTGTAATTTCTGTAATTTCTTAAAAGACTTGAACTTGAACACTCACCCAATAAAGGCCTCATTTTCCTTATTTTCCGGGTTAAGGCCGGAATCAAGTGCAGCCTTAATTTCTACAAGGGAAAATCACCTTAAATTGTTGCCATTCACAGGTTTTCTTTGATGTCTCAGCGCTTTCCCAGACATCACTAAATAAAATAAAATATATTTGTATATATACAAAAAACGATTAAATATAGAACGGAACTCGTTTTACCTGCAATTGCAATCACAATTTTTATGCAGATGCTGCATTTTCCAAAAAAAAAAAAAAAAAAAAAAAATCAGCTATATTGACTACAAAAATGAATGGAAAATGCGGCTAAAAGCCATGGCTTGTTTTTCTTTCGCTTTTCTATACCGTTTTTTTGATGTTGCTGGCCAGCAGCTATTTTTGTGCATATTATTTCATATGCCTTACATTCCTCCTCGTGCTCAGAAGAGGCTTTTAATAAACCAAAAAAAAACTATTTTAATTTGTTTTATTTTTATTTTGAATGTGACAGAAATGATTGTTAACGATATCGCGACATGTTAATATCTATGGCGCTAAGATAATGAAATTCAAAATCAAAATCAAAAATCCAGAATCCAGAACCGAAAACGAAATCAAAAACTAAAGCAAAACGACTGAAGGCAACAACGAAAGCGAAAGCTAACAAATTAATTAACCGAAACCACAAATATTTGGTCGCATATTGGTCACACATATTCCCCCCCCCACACTCCCCCCCAAATATTTTTGAATATCTGTATATCTAAATATTCGAATTCTTCGGCTTGTCATATTTTTCCGCGCATTATTTATTAGCAATACTTAATATACAGTCTGCGGGACAGAACTCTGCTTTTTTAATTGCGATCACACGTGCCGGGGCCAAAGAACATTTATAATATTTAAGCGATGATATATATATATGGAATGTTTCGCGGCCATAAAGGGACTTCTCCACCTTCTTGGGGAAATAAAGTTGCTCGATTTTCGGTAAAAATTATCCCCGAAAGTTTGTTTTTTTTTCACATTCCCGAACCTACGACTCTCCCGGGAACAGGCTTATTTTTTCGGCGAATTTTAATATCGTTAATTGCGTAAATTTAATGGTTTCTTTGGGAGGAAAATATCGTATGTTTCAATCACATGTTTTGTTGATTTTTTAACTTGGGTTTTCAAAGAATTTCAGGGTCTGTATTGTAGCTACTTTTAGAATTTTTTATCAGGGATTATGGAAGATTTTAGAATAAAGATGAAAGGTCGCTTGAGAGGTTGAAATTGAAAGGAAAATTATTAAGAAATTAAATTAAAATTACAATAATATATCTCAATTTGATTGTCATTTAAATGTTTGCAGTTTTTTTCCTAAATTTCTAAGAAAATTAAAAGTAATATATTAATTTATAAATTTACCTACCAATATAATTTCCACACAAAACTAAAAGCAAAACAAATGTATATTTTGACTAAATTCAATTATTTTACGCCTTTCTTTCCTATTTTTCTAAATGACACATAAATCGCACATTATTAAAAATATTTAAATAGTTTTTAACAAATTTCAATAAATATTGAGCACAATAAAATAAATATTAAATTTATTACAAATTTTAACACTAACATTAACATTTTTAAAAGTATTTTTTGACAGATTTTAATAAATATTTAATTCCCTTAAAAACCAGCTCTTGAAAATTTTTGGTAACAATTCGCAATGAAATTACTATGTATTAGTTGTTGTGTTTGTTTTTGATTTAATGTACAAATATTAAAAATTGGCATCTGAAATTTATAAATATTAAAATAACGTTACTTAAGAAATACAATATAATTTCTTTGAGAAGTAAAATAAAATATTAAATAAGACTAAATCCCATTTTTATATCTAATATATTTAGGAAATTAAAAATATAGCCAGCAAAAATATACAAAACATATTTGAAAAGAGAAAATAAGAAAACTTAAAACATAGCAAAGAAAACCAAAATATATCCTTTAAATTATAAATGCAATAATCAATTCAATAAAATGCAATAAACTTATTAATATATTTTTAAAATTAAAACTATTCTCGAATTTTTAAAGATATATTCTTTTAATTTCTTAAAACTACTGCAAAATCCTTGAATTTCCCGTAAACTCTTCAAAATCACCCCCCGACCAATCGGCCAGGGGTCCTGTGGCATTTTCTCAGTTTCTGCTCCTTCTTCTTGCCTTTCCTGCATTTCCATTTGCAATCCTTTTCCCAGCGCGTCCCGCGATTGGCCAAAAAGGGGGCGTGTGTGCGAGAGCGTGAGGGCGACGAGAGAGAGCCGGCAAAGGACGTGGGCAGCGCTGCTCACGCCCACGCAGCGACGCTGGCAGCGGAATTTGCACAACCTAGAGAGAGAGAGAGAGGGAGAGAGATAGATAGAGAGAGAGAGCGGGCGATGCGGCAACATGTTGCACAAAGCCAAACCAAAAGGCCTGGCAACATGTTGAATGCAAAAAAAAAAACTCACCACTAGCGCGAAAAACTACGTCAATTTCTCACCACGTGCGCAAAAGTGACGTCGCGAGGTGAAATTCTTGTTCGATCGGTAGGTAGCGAGAGCGAGAGGGGCAGAGCAGGCGAGTGGGCAAGAGAGCTACCGACCGAGAGAGCGAGCGAGCGAGAGCGAGGCAGAGCGAGCGCAGGCAGACGCCGCAGCTCGAACCTGTTGCCGCTACCTTCGAACCTGAGCGTCGACGCCGGCAGAGAAATAGCTCGGCACAAAAAAATTGTGCCTCTATATAAGTTACTCTTGTAGATAAAAAGCCGCCGATCCGCGAACAACCTCGACGCACCGTCTCTCGAAAACAAACAAAAACGCAGACGCACAGCAAACACACAAAAGCATTAGAGTGTAGAGGAAAATAGGAATAGGAAAGAAATAAGAATCGAATCCGAGATATATATCATCCATCCGCCTTGCCATAGTGCCGCGCGGCCAGAACTGAACAATCGAGCTAAAGCTAAAGTTAAAGCTAAAGCTTGAGCAACAAATTTATGCAAACAAAATCGAATAAAAGTAGCAAAAGCTGGCAGCGAATAGAATATAAATCCAATAAATCGGCGCGCGAAAACCCGCGAGTGTTATCTAATCTGCAAGTACCAGAATCGCATCGGAATATATATATATATTAAATACATCAGATATATATATAATACATAATATAGCTATATACTAAACAGAGCGCGAGTGTGTGTGCCGGCCGACCTTTGTTTTGTATTTTTTGTCGTTACTGTTACTCTGTGTGCTAACGTGCTCCATATATAATATATATATAAACCCAACGATCTGAAGCCAGATCGGGTTCATTAACAACAACAACAGTGCAGTTTTGAAATTAAAAAAAAAATATCATAAAAATGGCCATCAGGCAGAGGAAGCAATCGGAGTGGGCCACGGCCACCGGCACAGTGCCGCTGCTGGATATGGACAGGAGCAAAGCTTGCAGCAGTTCCAGCTCCACCTCCACCTCCTCCACCTCCACCTCCTCCTTCGTCAACACCTGCCCCGCCACCACCTGCATCAGCAGCGGCACCACCACCACCACCACCCCCGAAGATAACCACAGCAGATCCCGCAGAGCCACCTCCGCCGAGAAGCTAACCAGCCATCTGCGCCACCTGCTCCTCGCCGGACTGCTGCTCTGCCTGGCTCTGGCGGGCGGGGCGGAGGGGCGGCGGCATGCGCCGCTCATGTTCGAGGAGTCCGACACGGGCAGGCGCTCCAACCGACCAGCAGGTGAGTCCCAGTAACCATTATACTATATACACCGCATACTATATATATAAGCATATACCTTTCCGTATCGTGTGTCGTTCTCCACGAGCCATTTGCCATTTTCCACCTTGCATTTTCCACTTGCCCAAACAAACACCGGCGGTCGCAAATCTAGAAGTCGGTTTAAGTTTTTCTATACAAAAAATAATATTTTCCAGTTAATTTTAGTCTAGTATTGAGAGGTTTTTTTTTAACTGAAAATTAAGAGGGAAATTTCAATTATTTATAAAGCAAAAGATATATTTTTTAAAGCATAAAAAGTGCAGAAAATAAACTAAGTTTAAACCTTTTAATACCTTCAATATTTTGACAAAGATTTTCCAAAGCCTAGTCCTTCGATTTGTTAATCCTTAAAAGTCTTTTTAAATATTTTACAAATATTTTGAAATATTTTTAAAGTATTTCCAAAGATTTACATTTTAAATTTCTATTGATTTCAATTTTATAAACAATTTCCAAATATTTTGACAAAGATTTTTCTGTTCTTAGCCCTTAGATTTATTAATCTTTAAAAGTCTTAAAAAATCTTTTCTTTTCACATATTTCCTTTTGACATATTTTATATGTTTTTCATTTAGAAATTTCTTGATATTTGAGAAAGATTTACCCGATTTTCCTTAGATTTGTTGATCCCTAAAAGTCTTTGAAAATCTTTTACAAATATTTTCAATTTTTATATATTTTATTTTAAAATTTCTTCAAAGTATTTTTTAATATTTGCAATTCAAACTTTTATTGTGATTTATGAAAAGTTTTCGGAATTTTAAGAAAGATTTTCCAGTACTTAAACCTTTTATCTTAATCCTTAAAAGTCTTCAAAAATCTTGTACAAATAATTCAATTTTATATATTTCTGATTTTGAAATTTCTGCAAAGTATTTTCAAAGATTTTCATTTTAATGTTCTATTGATTCCGATTTTATAAACCGTTTCCTGGGCCAAATTGAGTTTTAAATGTATTTCTTAAAAATTTTGTTTTAAAATTCTTTCAAATTATCCTTTAAAATTTTCAAATACTTCCCTAAAAATCAAAAGTTAACAAATATTATTCCCATTCCCAGAAATTCCTTATTTATCAGGTGACGTTTTTCGTGGAAGCTTCAATTAATCTCAAATAATTACAACCTTTTTTTTTCAAAGAACCAAAACTAAAGCTGATAAAATCGCAGCCGATTTTGTGTGTGTATATATTTTATTACCACAAATTATTGGTCTACAAGTGTAGGTTGAGTTTAGTTTCGTGTCGGAGGGGAGGCTTAGAGGGTTTTTCCTGCCTGCCGCTGCGTTGCATAAGATGCCCGGCATATTGCGCATACGCCATGTTGTCGTCGTCCCACCACCGGGGAAATCCCCTTGAGCGTGTGGCAGGTAGAAGCATCGCCACCAGGTAGCCTAGGTCGAGGCGGGACCTGCTCGCACCCCTAATCCCTCGAACTGTCTCGGGGATATTCCCTTTATTTTTTTTTACTAATCCGGAAAGCGGGAATTCCCTTCCGCTTGCTGCCTGCCCGGCGGCCTGCCAGCCTGCCTGCGTTGCGCAGACGCGTCGGCGTCGTAAGCCGCTTAGAGAGATACAAATAATGTAGAGAAACAAATGCAGATACAGATACAGTATACACCTCGATAGATTGCAATTTGTTGCAGCTCACACGCCTGATTAGCTGCATTTCCTGTTCCCTTACACACACCTAAACACTTCTATATATGTGAGCATATATCATGCTCTATTATGTTACCCCAGCTTGCCGCAGTTTCCACTTTTCCATTTTGCCATTTTGCCATTTTTTTTTTTTTTTTTTCAATTAAAAACAGATTGCGGTTTAACGTTGCAGCAGCAGCAGCGACTTTGAAACGTTTCTCGTCTTACATTCAACTTGGTTGATGCCCTGTAAGGCCCCCTTAAGCTCTCAGAGATTTAGTTTAAGATCGGAAGCGGAACATATATCTTAACCTATATACTAATGCCACCTTTAAGCCAGTGAGCTTAGGCTAAACTCTAAGCTGAAACAAAGTCAAATGTGGCAGGAAGTTAAGGCTCAGTTAAAGCCCAGTTTAAGTTCAGTTAAAACCCAGTTTTAAACCCATTTTTAAACCCATTTTTAAACCCATTTTTAAACCCACTTTAAACCCATTTTAACCCAACATCTTGGCCTATTTTTATAATTTTTTTAACTAGCTTTCAGGCCCAGTAATTTCCCTCAATTTTACCTCAGTGAAAACTCCGCTCCTTAAACGTAGTTTTTCGTGCAGCTTAAAAAGGAACCCGTAATTGGCCACGTAGATGGCACACTTTGACGCCCACTCCCAGGGCTTTGGCTGCATCCTACAGATACAAACAGATACCCGCAGATACTATATGGCCATTCCGGCACCCACTGCCAAGATCTCAATGTTTATACAAAGTCTTAGCATAATTTAGTCGTTATATGGCTGCGAGACACACTTATCCGGCGTTGCTCCCCGCTTTTTTTTTCATATAATTTGTATATTTTTTTTCTGTATCTTTTTTTTTATATTTTGGTTGTATTTTTTCTGGTATCTTTTTTTGTATTTGTTGTATTTTTTTTTGTATTTTTTTTAATGAATGAAAAGCCAACGCAAAAGCCAAAAGCAACAACTACCGAAACAGTTGGTTTTTTTTTTTTTGTCTTTTTTTTTTTTTTTTTTTTT